>KL868995.1:0-17219 GCA_000611955.2 Stegodyphus mimosarum | reverse complement strand
ATAATTATTTAAGTTCAAGCCCAAGTGGAGGCTTTGTGTATACTCCGAGTAGGAGTTGATTGTGTTTATTCTGAGAAATAAAGGGTAGCTAATCCTTCTTACGTCTTAAGTGTTTATTCTCACACTTAAAGCGATTATTCTCTTGTTAGTGTTCGTAGGGTTCTAAGATTGAACATTGGAATTAAATAAGTAAAACCCCACACGTTGTTGAATAAAATTTGCACCCTAAGCAAAAGTCATTGTCAAAAGTACACCTAAAAATTTTAAAAACAGCGTATACAGCAAGAAATAAATTTCATTCATAAAATGAGCACTTAAACACTATATGCTTTCTCATATAACAAATTCAAAAGATGAACTATTAGTAACAAATAACGATAAATTGTTATTTAAGCGGGTGGCATAAACTCTATTTAATGCCGTTATTATTTAAATACCTATACTAAAAATAGTAATGTTGCAATGATCTGTACCATTAGCAAGGAAAGAATCACTATTCGACATAAAGATTATCCATTAAATGCTTCGATGATAGATTGAAACTTAAAGAAGAAATCTGTAATCGATGTCATTATTAATGAAATTCTATTACTCGATGAAAAATTTCTTTAGGTAAAATGAAATATGAAAAAGACATACTTGTTGAATACCATGGTCTACTTCGGATGAAAGATTTCTTCAAATAGTTTGAAGCTCTAGCAGCACTTCCAGGGAAAATACACCATTTTCCAAAGAAGCAACGTTAACCAAGTACCAAGCATATAAAACAAATTAACTAAAAAAAAGATAGTAATTGTAAATTCTAATTTCAAGCAAACAACTTAAGTTCAACAACGTCATCTTTAAACGAATAACTTAACTGCCTTTTACAATAGATAAAAGAATAAAAATTTCAAGGATAGTCTCCTGTCAACAGCTAAATGATAAATGAAATCCTTCATTTAAACCAAGTCGAATATCATAGAATATTACAGGTATCATTTCAATAAAAATCCATCACGCAGGCCACCACAAAATCCATGTCAAAACTACTGCTCATAAAGCATTTCATTCTGTTCAAATATAAATAAAAAAAGCATCGTTATATATCTTCTGATACTTGTTCTTCTGCAGATGGCTAAAAGAAAGGGATCCATCATCCCAGCTACCAAGAACCAGCTCGATGGATGACATCTTATAGATTGATTGCAAATTGAAACCGTCAGAGACAAATAAATAAAAAAAAACCTTTTCATGAAATTTTTACTTACCACATCCGCATCTTCGCTTTTATGAAAGGGCATAAATGCCAATGGATCGGCCCAGGTCAGGATTGCGTACAGTATCTTCCACCCATACCGCCGAAGAAAATAACCAAACAAGGTATATCATAGCTATTTCTTTTCTATGGCATAAAACTGATACGTAAGCATCGGTAATTGGCCAAGCAATTATAAAGAAAATTAGGCAGGTGTTTAAGCAGTAGTAAGAGTATCTTTCGTTACGCTCTTATGAGGAATTTGTGTAATTGCTTTTATGCGATCCAAGCGCAAGCTGTTACTTGACCTTTTGCGACTTAACGATTTTTTTAAATGAAAAAAAAAAGTTACTAATTTTTCACTAATACACAAAATGGTACCTATCCAAACTACTTATACTCTCTATTACCATGATACCATGAACTATGGTAGCATAAAAATGTTCCAACGGTAATTTTCAGAAAAAAAAAGCAAAATGAAAAACAACAATTGAAATCGAAAACATCAACCATCCAAACTCCATTAAGAGACATCATAATAATCTATAGATTTTATTTAATAATTATAATTAAAAAACAAATATGCAGGAAACCCGTTCTTAAGCAGCACGGAAACGAATATTCTGTGATGGATACATATATATTTATATGATTGTGTGTGTATGTTAGAAACGTCTTTCATTAAACACACTAATGCTGCAAATGTTATAAAATTCACCATATACATACAAGTGAAAACTAATGAGCTATATGAAATAAAAAATCAAATTTTCAAAAGCTACTTACTGATTTAAAAATTTGATTCAAATCTGAAAAGTAACTACGGTTATTCGGATTAAAGTTTATGACATGTTCGATGATTTCTAAATTAATAAAAATCATTGTCATTACCATCAATGGTTATGACGTGGTGTAGCCGAACAGCAAGTTCTGCAAAACCTGTTGAAGTGTCGAGACATTGATGCTTTCGATGACTCCCTGAATAGCTAGCTGTTTTGAATTCAGCGAATGGTTTCTGGGTTATTTGTGTAAACTTCATCTTTAATAGCGGCCCACTAAAATGAGCCACAAGAGTTGAGATCAGGAGAATATAGCGGCCAAACAAGTAGCCTCTAGTTACCCCCAAACCAGAATGCACTCTCCAAAGTGCTCCTTCAGGACTTCAAGCAATCTATTGGTCCGATGCGGTCCTGCTCCGTCCTGCATGAACCACATATTTTCGAAACCTTGGTCACCTTGGATAAGAGGGATAACATGATTTTCTAGGCTAAGAATCTCTGTACTATTTGATCGGTTGTACCACCAAATAAAATTCAAAGCAGGCGGGCTATATAATATAATGTTAATAATCAACGTGAATTCATGCAGTATATAATATAGTAAACACAGAAGAATTCTTAAAAATTATTGGCACAAACTGTAAATGAAAATTACTTATAATAAAATTATTTTCGATAGTAACCGGTATGTAATTTTTTCGATTTCTTCCTCTCACTAATATTATTCAATGCAATCATCATATTTCTACTAGTTAAATATTAAAGCTAAAAAATGTCAAATGAAAAGAATACTCTGTTGTGTCTTCCATTATAGTTGCCCATCGGGGGTTGAGTAAATAGGGAAAAAAATCAAACGGAAGATTGACACTGCTTATGCTGATTACTCAAAAGCATTCCTTCATCGATTAAGAGCTTTACGTCTAGATAAGCAAAATAAACAATGAATAGTTAACTAAAATGGTTAAAGATTTTCAAACATTTCCAAGATATGATGTTTTGCCTTTCAGTTACTGTAATATAATTAAAATTTAGTACACACGTAAATGATCGGGGCTCATTTCTAGACGTTCTCCATTCAAATAACTTAAAGGAACAACAACAAAGAGAACTTCCGAAACTCAAGGTGAATTAGTGAAATTTCCTGCCGCTTAATATAGTGAATTTTAGGATTTTAAGGATGAAATTTCAAAAATTCTATGTTAAGTCTTGAAATTTTCTGTGATTTAGGATTACATGCTGGACAGCTTAGAAAATTAGAAGAGAATTTTCGTAGCTTTCTATCACCGCTGCCTAAAAGTCATCATAACAAACAGATGCCCTTTGGATACTTGTCACGTTTCTTCGCTCTCCGAATATTCGTGGCCTAACTGCCTGACCTTCAGAGTTACATTTGACCCTCAACTTGTTAATTAAAAGCTAGAATTATTACGTTTAATAAGGTTAACATTCCACATACTATGTATATTAAGCTGAATACAGAAGTTAATTTCCGTCATTTCATAACAAATCATTCACTCCTAACATTAGAAATGTCAGACTCGACTCTCGGCACAGATTATTCATCGCCATATTTAAAAACAACAACAAACAGACAACAAATAACGCAGTATAACACAAAATAAAGTCCGGGAATTTTATATTGATGAAAAGATCGTTGCTGTTAATTAACTTCGAAAGAAAAAAAACTTCAACCAAAAACTGATCAAATTGTGTTATTCAAAAATTCCATACGGAATTTTATACTCGAATTTCTTAGAGATTCAAACTCACTCAATATTTATTTTCAGTTATCTCTCACACATAATATAAAAAAATCAACATATAAATATTTAAGTATAGTCACTGATACGTCATGACAAAAATGATCAGTTAAGTCATAGATTAAAAGCTAAGCCAGGGGAAAAAAATCTGTAGTTTTAAACTTCATAATGATAAACTATACTATATTCTGCCAGCATAATGCAATGTATAATTTTTAATAGTCAGGAAGGATTTCCAGATTAGGATACTGTACGTAGGAATTAGTCGACATAATGAAGGGTTAATTTCATTATAATCATACGACATGGCCTATATACTGACAGAACTTGATCGTTGACAAACATGGACAGGACAGTGAGAAAACACATTAGTTATAAAAATGTGCTTATACCGTGTTTGTAATTGAATAAAAACTTTCTTCGTTGTATATTTACAGAAACTGATTATTTATTCTTATACCATTGTAAATTTTCAGAAACTACATAAGCAGTGCCATAGATTGAATTTCCATAAAATAAGAATCACCACGATAAATCTTTATAATAATATTCAAGATTAAAATGTATTTGCTAGGGAAAAAATAAGCAAAATGAACGCAATCTGAAATTCTTTTTTAAGGTATATAATAAATTTTCTTATTAACATGACAAAATTCGTCAAAAATGCACTTCGAAATAAAGAGAACAACTTGAAAGAATTACAGGAAAGTTGGAAATTTAAAAACTTAGCACAAAATCAGATTACTCAATGCTTTATTGCAGCTATCTATAGCAGCATACAATATTTTAAAAAGTTTAAGCTTATAATTAAAAAAATGTAGATTACGTGTAAAGCTCACATATTTGTTTTCTAGAGCGAGAACCCAAAAAAAAAAAGAAATATTTCTTTGAATATGAGGTGGCACTAGTAGTCTGCAGTTCGTTTGTTGTCAGAAAAAGAATAAAATGTTGTCGGTTCATAAAACCTTCATTTGCATTTTAAAAATGAATTCTTATCAACATCATTTCCCTATTCCACTATTATTTCAAGATTTTACCATCCTTACGAGAACCAGAATTTGCTTCTTAACAATACGAACAAATAATCTAACGCCAAGAATGAAATACAGTGATATCTCGTATAACGAACTGCCGTATGGACCGAAAATGCTTCACGCATAAAGAGTTCAGTCCTCCAATACAAACTGCACGCGAATTTCATTACTTTTTCTTTTTGTTTTAACGGCGAGTAAATAAAAAGACATCTGTACATAAAAAAAGATATCGAACGAAGTACCAAACAAATAAGTATGTTTCTTAGTATAATAATCTTACCGGTAAAGAACTATAAGCAATGCTTTTAAATGAACATGATTGAAGTTTCTTCTGGTGAGACATTTGCAAATAAACAAAGATATCGAACGATGAACCAAGGAAATAAATATGTTCTTAACATCATATTACCAGTAAAGAGCTGCAAGCAATCCTTCTGAAGGTACACGACTGAAGTTTCTTCTGGTGAGATATTTGCAAATAAACAAAGGTAACTAACGAAGAACCAGGGAAATAAATATGTTTCTTAATATCATATTACCGTAAACAACTGCAAGCAATCCTTCTGAAGGAACATGACTCAGGTTCCTTCTCGTGAGATAGAGATGGTCGCGAAGTGTCCAAACTGCAGCTATCGAAGACTCTCCGCGGAAGTTGAATTCATCATATTACACAATTTTAAAGCAAAAATTAGTTTAATTAAAAGCGAGCATTTACAGCCAAGCAGAAATATCTCAAGAAACTATGATAAATACAATGGCTGATCTATTAGATGACAATGCCACGCAATGCAAAAAGGCAAGAATGGACAAAATGGTCAAAAACAGCTGAAGAAAAGTTTAAAACTGTGTTCATACGTAGCTTATGTAAATGTTTTCATAACTAACAAATTAGTATTTTTAACATTGATGGTGTTTTTAATATTCTCTGAAGCTTCTTTAATTTCCCTGAAATAACTCAAGATGTGTGTTGATTTTGGACTGGACTCGAAAATCGATTAAGATTATTCCCATAACCGACATCACATATAGCAAAAGCTACAGAGGAAAGAATTGCATTTTTTTGCGTGAGACATGATTTTATTTTAAGAGAAATACTGCTGTTAAACATTAAACTGGCAATACTTGGTACGTCGCAGCGTTTAGGAAAGAAGTTAATGTATTCAAAAAGCGATTATCAAATCTATCAATGTCTAAAGAAATAAGTAACAATAATAAGTAACAACCTTAGAATACGAACAGGACGAAAAATTTTAATGCCTTGAGATTAAAGAAAATACAATTATGAAAAATAATATTAGGTAGATGCATTTTTGCAAGCAAGCTACCCCAGGTTTACCTAATAACAGCATACAAAGATCCATAATGAGGGAAAGGAACTGCAGTTGTACCTTCACGGTATTTCATAGATTAAATCTTCTTTCTTTTTAGCGGCTGTGAAAAAGATTAAATCCCGCTCATAATGTATATCATCAAAGAAAACCAGGCACCAATTTGCGCTTGATGATGCCATTCACTAAAAGGAATTATGAACAAAAATTCCACAACCCATCCCGATGATATCTTGCGAATCATCACTTGTAACAGATTATGTTAATAAAACACAACTTCCTTCCTTCACAGTTACTTCCAGAACCCTACGCTACAGGGCGCTTTATAACACTTCCGACCAATAGCATAGCTGACATCAGCATGTTAATATAAACGAGGAAATTAATAATAAACTCTTCGCCCAAAATCCAGGCAATTACTAGAAAACCTAGCGCGACCGACAATCATACTCGGATAGATATACATTAACTCGCACTATATTAACCCTCAGGTAAAAAGGTAGGTTTAATTACTACACGAACGTTAAAGGGCAAGAAATATGACCAGAATTAGTCCAAATCTCAAAGTATACGCGTACTACTAAAGACAGTTACATATGTCAGTGTGACATGCGCCGTTGACGGTATATTTATATACACATACTTACGGATGGTACAGTAAACGTTGGAGGGGGAAGGAGAGCTTGCAGAAGGGGAGAGGAGAAGGATGCTGGAAAGATAATTTAACCAGGATCGTTTAAAATTAATCAAGCCCGCTTGAGTCTTACAGAGAAGATGGTGTTGGGTGATCAAGGGTTGTATGTGCCGTGACTAAACCTTTGCAAATTAAGAAGGTAGCTCGTTGGGGACGCGATGGAGGATGGGAGATGGTGCTTTAAAGACTTGGTGGAGGAACTGGAAAGGGGGTGTGTGGGTAGGCGATATGTCGCTGGTTTGAAGTGCTTTCCACTGATGCTGCCCATCACGCGGATATGCGGGATAGGGTTTCCAGAGGTATGCTACAAGAGTCAATGTCGCCAAGTTGGGATTCCGCAAAAGCGCCAAAGATTTTACCACATTTCCTGATTAGTGCTAATTTTGATTTCGTATTCCTGGGAGGGATGCCTCACTTTAGTCCAGAGTTCCAAAGGATTAAAATAAGATATTTAACAAACTTTACTTAAATATAAGATCGTTTTTAGACCTGTAATGGAATGTGAGAACTGGGCAGAGAATAATATATTTATTCTCCATCAGTCAAGCCCATACTTCAGATACTGTTTATGCTTAAATGAATAATTAGGCATATGAATAGGTGTTATTGAACACATGAATTTACAAAAGGGTAACACTTTGATATATATGTTAAACTAGAAAATAGTATCAAAGTTTGTACATTTTTAAGGGCATAATATGCAAATCTGTGGTAGTTTTTAACGTAACAGGAGATTTCTAAAATTTTACTATAAAAATACCAAATAATTTCTGTTCACATAGATTCCTTCAAGTTGCGCACTGGTTGGTGAAAGCTTTTAGTTTCAAAGTGCCTTAATTACTTCAAAGTGCCTCCAGAGTGCCTTATTATTATGTTGAGCAACTATATTTCTATGTGACAGTTTATTAAACTCAAAACTGAAACAAACCCCGAAATTATTTTCTTTAAATGTAACAATCTTTAAGCACAAAATTCTGAATAACTGAAAGGATATTTTATGTTTGACGTAGTAAAATTTTTTTTTTCAATATGGGGCGGGGTGTATTTAGTATATTATTGAAAAAAACACTGAATAAAAATTACGCTAGCGATAACTAAAGCATCCTGAAGACTATTACTCAAAATCAAATTATTTTCAATCCCTAGATCTTTTTTAAAGTATTTATCATAAAAAAGCGAATTTTTACTATTCATTTTTTAATTTATTTATTTTATGAGTTCGGAACAGAAAATTTAATTTATATTTTCTCACATTAAAAAAACAGAACTGAGTGTAATATTTCGGCTAACTTATGATGTATTTCTCCCGCCTTCTTCACATACCCTCGTGGTGTAGTGGTCAGCACCCTCGGTGCGTATTCGAGAGGTCCATGGTTCGAGTTCCGGTGAGGACATTGCTCATTTTTCACGTCTTCCGCTTCCAAAATAACCTAATGTCTCTATAAACTGTTCTGGTAGCTGCGAAATACAGAAATCCCTCTGAGTAAAAAAATATCCGATAAATTCAAACATGTGCAATATCATCGTGAGTAGTTTTACACATGAGTATGTAGATACGTTACGGTTGGTAAAATAATTAAAATCACTTGTGCATCTTCACAGAAATCAAGAAAAATGCGCGGCAGCCCGGTTACACAGCTTACAAAAAGCATTCATGCAGTGGAATATTCGAAACTTCTGAAAGTTATACAATAAATTAAAATAATAATTTTTTTTAAATTTAAACATGCTTATTTTATGTATTATTTTTATCCTCATAACAAAGTTCTGATAACGTACGTAATATATTTTTGCATTTTTCCTCAAGGGGTAACCTTATATTATAATATATCGCCAAGAGAAGTGATAAGTCGCCAAACCTGTCCCACAGTCGCCATCAGCTAAGATAGATAAAAGAAGCACGATGCTCTTCAGCCAGCTGATCATTATGGTTACCTTGACTACAGGGAGCGGCAATCAACGAATGCAGCGACGAAAAGATATTTGAGGGGGAGGACTGACAAGTAAACCTCTCTCCCCCACAACATGATGACGTTGGCGTCTATTAAAAAATCGAGCATTTTAGGTTTTTAAGTCAGTAAAAGAAGGGGGGAGTTGAATTTCGTTTGGGGCAGTACAGCAACTTGATGCTGGAAGCAGTGATTATGCTGTAAAACCTGAATGGGGGAGGAGGGTGATGTAATTATTTTTAGCCGCTGTCACTTAAACGTCAGGATATTTAATTTGAGGTGCTGATGCTTCTTACAGAATAAGAGAAAAAAAAGATTACAACGCTACTGTTTCTAAGCCATTTTCAATGGAGGACATTCCTACAAAACGTTAGCTCAGATTTATCTAACAAATGTAATAAAGACTCCAAATGAAACAGCAACATCACCTAGTTGTTTAAAATTATAAGGATTATGCATTATGAAGCTGTCTAATATAAAATTAAAAATAAATAAAAATTTGAAAGCTTTCAGATTTTATATAACACCCAAAGGTTTTTCTTATTATTATTATTTACAGATACCTACACGTTTCGAGAGCATTTGGACTAACCCCCCCTTTGGGCTAAAAAAATTTAAAATAGCGTATCTTTAGAATTTCCGATTGACAGTTTCGCGCGTTGGAGGTAAAAATATTTTGTGTTGCCATTGCTCGCTTTGAAATGATTCCGTTTCTTAATAAAAAATTCACTAAAGTTTAAAAAATACGAAATATATAATAAATATAGTCGAAATTCTAGATTCGGGCTTCCAGGAATCCATATTCGGGTGGAGGACTACGTTATTCAAAATTTGATGGCTCTAGGTTCGTTGTATTTTCACAGTGTGAGAAATATACATGCATTCATGCAGATTCTTCCTTATTTCATTTCTTTAAATATAATACAGGGCGATAATATTTGGTGGTAACAGTCTGAAAAAGTCTTACGGCCGTCTGTAGTGATTCGACGCAAAATGCCGTTTCGAGACTAATAACCCTTCTGAGCTAATAATTTAGTCATGATTCCGAGCAAAAAATATACAATTGGCAATATATTACATACATTTGATTCTATAAATAGAAACAGTTAATCTCATTTCAGTTTCTCCAGAGCTCAATGAGTCTCGAGAAAATAGATAATATAAATACTTTCCCTAGCATTATTATATTATGAACTTAAAACAGCGTCAATCTCGTTTGCCATACGTTACACGCATGCCGTTACATTACGTACATCGGCACCTAACATTTATTACATGCTTAATTACAAAATTTTCAATAACTATTTGCACATTAATTAGTAAGATATTAATTAACAGTTGATATCCTTCAGCAATGAGAAATAAACAAATGCTTTGGATTTATTTTTTTTACTTCAGATATTCATAAGCATTTCTTATTTATTACAAAAACAAATGCATAATTAGTTACATATGCAATATCACAGAGCATATTCAAATTCTTGAACATATATGTGCATATAATATCTATCCTTTAAAAATATATCCCCTTCTGAATTTACTTTATGAACGTACCAATATAATTTAGATTACAATTTGATAGGCAAGACATTTTTTAAAACAGATGCAGTCTTATCAGGAGAAGCTATGGGATTGGTTGCGGTATTTTACCTGTGCATTCCAGGCGAAACTCAAAGTGAAAGAAAATGTAGATTCATTAGGTTCATTAGGTCATCACTAAAAAGAAATTATATATCATATGCACTATAAGTCCTTTTTTTTTTGAGAAGCTCATCTGCATATTCTTCTATTTATACATTTACATAATCGATATTCAAATGGTGTGCCATGGCACACTGTTGAGAACGCGAATAGTTTATAGGTGTGCCGCAGGAGTCTGGGAACGGTCGAAAATGAAAGCATTAGCAACAAAGAACTGAACGCTTTTTGATAGAAGATAGATCAGAATGAAAGCGGTAGTTTAATACGGTGTGATAAATTCTCCGAACATTATTCCTATTACTTTTAATTCTTACGGATATCTTGGCTAACTATTCAGCATCATGAGATGCTACCCAAGAAAGATTGGCAATTATAGCACTCTACAAATGTTAGTTACGACAGACTTTTAGGTAAAACATTGAGAACCATCAAAGAATAACGCAAGTCATCAAAGAATTTATATCAACAATATGTACAAATTCATCAAAGAATAATGCAAAATAGCATTAAAAAAATATATGTGTCACGAAGGCAGAAAAGGACATAATTTTTAAATACCTTAATTCCCAGGACGTTCTTATGAAGGAAGCCTTTCAAAGAATTTTTTGATATTTCATATAAATTGATTGATTTTTTTTTATTTTAATCAATTCAAATCATTTTTACGGTATTTGATATTCTCTCTCATTCAAAGTGATCATTCTCATTACAGCCATGAATAATAAATGCAAATTTAAAAAATGAAGCTCTTGAAATTTAATTTCAAAGATTAAAATTTTAATCGTTGGAAATTTATACACAATGTTACAAAAACGATGCTTTTCCTTTTTTTTTGGCGTTATTAAAGTAATTTTTACAAACTTACTTTAAAAAATGAAATGAATGTTTTACAAACATTAATAAAACAGTAATTTTTAATAAGTAATTTTATAAATTTACTTATTAAAATGATTATTTACAAACTTACTTAAACACAAAATTACTTTGACATGAATTCTGACCGGGTGAATACTTGTATAGAAATATTTATATATGGATTTCAGTCTTCATTTTAAAACGCAAATTTACACTTTCAATCAAAGCTGAATTAGCTTCCTTTCATTTTACAAAAAGATATTTAGTAAATAATTTTTGATCCATATTCTCCAGTTATCCTCTTTTTTGTATAATTCATTACGTCATAATGTTAAGCGTTATCTTAGTATCAGCTTATTACTTATAAAGCCAACTAAATGATTTTCAGTTTACCTCAGATATAGTTAGATATTAACCGTATAATAGATAGACCGATAAGACAATAGATACATATTAATCTTAGAATCTTTTAATAGTTCGATATCTCATTATTAATCGTAGGAATATCTACGTTAACAATGGGATATCTACGATTAATAACACGAATCGGAGCTAGAATCTCATTGTCAATCGTAGAAATAATGACATTCTAGAAGCGGAATTATGCATATGCTTGGATAACTGCTTTAAATGAGACACTGTATAAAAATACAAGACAAAACTCTATACCAGTGAACTATGCAAAACTCTACACTAATGAAATGCAAGACACTGCACCAGTGAAGTACAAGAAAGACTCTGCTCTGAGTGGTATTCAGACTATGGCAGCTTAATTCTATAAAAATGCAAATGACCCCAGACATCAACTTCACGACCGCAATCAGAGCTTCGACCCTCAGTTACAGACCATCAATTCAGGTTTTATGATTTTCACTCAACTTCCACTACAAATTTTTGCGACCTCAAATCGGGTCGCCACCCACAGTTGACTACCACTGCTCTACATTAAAATTCCTGTCATAAAATGTGAAGTATTTACCTAACTAGGCAAAAAGACAAATTCTTTACAATTTAATTAGATTAGTAACATTACAGCTAATTTTAACCCAATGACGGTCATTTGCCTATTCAGCATTGGCCACTCTTAAGGCCAGAAGTGGTGGCCATTTTATTGTTGAGGCACCTAATAGACGGCCACTGCTGTCACCTATGAAGGGACAGCCGGTTGCAACCTTCGATACCGCAGTAGCCTACTAACCGCTAGATTGTCTGGGCAGCCCTTAAAGCTAAATAAAAACGTCATTCCAAGAATTGATTCTCAAAATTTGTAAGTTTGATAATATTGTATGGGAATAAAATACTCATCACTTCAAATGGTTTACATCCATTGTAAAAAAAACTCACAAAATAAGCAGTTTCTCCCTCTATACTTTCCCACGACATTCAGCGGTTTTGTATTATATGCAGATATTGCTTAAAACATATAAAATAGCATTAGCAATAAAAATAATGAATCTTCAAGTGTCAAAATTCCGACTTCTAAATTCCTGATGTTATTTAATCCTCCATTAACAAAAAATAGGTATTTTCCCAGGAATTAACCAAAACTTCCCGAAATCATTACTTTTATTTTTAATTTTTGAAGATTACTTAATTTTAGCTACGTTTCTATTACATTTTAGGTACTCTGTTTTATTAATCGTGTTATATTTTATATTCTCATTTTTGGCCGTATCATTTATCTAAAAAAATTGCCATTAAGTTTAACAAATAATCATATTTTATTAGATATTGAATTTTACTTAATCCACTGCATCTTGAACTTTCTGTTTTGCCTCAAGCTTTTTTTTTGACATAAATTATGACTAAATTAAATGTGTGATTAACTTTGCGTGAGATTAATTCATTTTAAAATTTCTAAGCATACTGAAAATACATGAAAATGGGTTCTGAAATTTACAGTTAAATACATAATAAAATTTTCTTGCAGTATATAGAGGCTGTTCGCACATTTTTAGAAGGTTTCTTATTGTAATTACAGAAATATTTTACATAAAATTATGTTTTAAATGCTCTACTTGACACTATCTCTGACACCGTAATTTCCAAGACACTATTCTTCACTATCTTTATACACCGTAATTTCCAAGACGATACAAATAAAGTATTTTATAGTAGCGGATGATCCGTATTTTATCTCATTCCTATCCAACAACTTTGCAAAATATGCTCCCAGACGGTATAGTGGTACCACGTTCGAATCCCGGAGAAGGCATGGATGTAAATTGTCTCTTCCATCATAGGAGGTAACGGTGCCCGCCTATTAGGTGCTTCCACAATAAATGGATAAATCCACTTCCGGACTTGGGAGTGGTCAGTCCCGTAAAAAAATAAAAAATAATAAAAGCAAAATTTAAGGAGGTTGTAGGTCGACGTTTGTACAACCTACATTTTTAAAAGTCCAAAAGCACAAAAATACATTCGTGATAATCAGGAGACTTAGTAGGGATATGAGTGAAGGATATAGCCTTGATACCCGTTTCTTGTTCCATTTCTTCCGAGAAATTAGCAGTAGATTTTGACATGCGGTTGCTTGCTTTGTCTTGATGCAGTTCTACTGATTGATCACACCGTGTGTAAAGAGGAGGTATTGAAAACGATATTGAAAGTTGAGTATAAAATATGTTTTTGGTAATACGTGGAGTTGATCCTAACATTTTTCTCCACTCTCTTTACTCTTAATTTGCCGTTATATGGAAAACCAACAACGATCATAAATCCCTTAGAAAACTTTTTTTAAATTCCTTGAACCATGTTTTAAGATTTTGTTCTCTTCTTTGATGATAATAAACGGATCTCTTTTTATTGCAGTCATTTAAGTACACCCAAGATTCGCCCACTGGAACAACATTTTCCCATTTTTGTCACGATAAATGTTTCTTATAAAGAATTCTGAGCGCGTTCTGCGTTATGTCGTGGAGAAAGAAGATGCACATTATGTTTTTTCGCCTTTTTAAGGCTCAAATCAGCATTAATCCCTTTGGTTACAATTGACACTGAGCTTTGACACAATGATTTTGTAACTTGGCGGATTTTCTTTTAACATTAAAGATCTTATTTTTGCAACGTTCGAAACATTCCATTTCCTTGGATACACATTGGAACAATTTTTCCATTTGAAGCTAAATTTTAATGTTTTTTCTTTCCTTTGTTGTTGACAACATTACCTATCATAGCTATAGATGTCAGAAAGCCATGGGTTTCACAACGTGTTTTAATAACTAGATACGAATACTTTTCTTCGGAAGGAGCACAAACATAGCCTCCCATCCACTGTTTCTTTAAAAGTCACATTTTGCATGAAAACAAAGCTGTCAAGTAACAGACGACAATTTATACTTTAAAAAATATAGTTGCAGTTAAAAAAATATTTCAAGCAGAAGATTCTTTTTTATAGCAAAACAAAATCGTCTAAAAATTTAATTTCTTAAAAAAATTTTGTACACTTTAATTTTATAATAATATATTTTTATTTGATTATTTTAAATCTAAAGAAATTCTTTAATTATTTTTGCAATTCATCCAAACATACTTTCGAAACATGAATTTGTTCATAATTCTATAGGCTGCTTTTTGACAAAGACCAAAGCATTACCAATTGTTTTATACGAATTTTTTTTGTAACTTTTTATTTCAGTTTTGTTTTACAAGTTTTGATTCAATTGCATTTAACTTGTACGTCCGTGTTAGAAGATTTGCCAATTTTGTTTGACATTAATTCTGAATATTTTTTAAATGTTTTAATAAAGGAAAGCTGTTGTCTGTAAATGCCGAGAAATTGTGGTTACTTCCTTCTGCAAAGTTTTTTACTGTTCTACTTACAATGCCCGGGGTTAGTATTACAAAGATTTTTACCACACATAGTAACTACGAATTTAGACTGGTACTTTTTGATTTCCCTCCTGCTTTTAAATTTTTCAGATAATGTTCTGTGTCACTTGTTAATTGCCTTTCGACAAATGTTAATTATTTAGTCGTTTTAATATTTATAGGCTCCCTCTGCGGTAAATAGCCCGGAATGAAATTCAGTAATACTGTTACAATGGTTGTTTTAAACCTATGTATGTATGTAAATACAGCACGGCTCTAAAAATATATATGTGCATTATTGGGTTAAAAAATATGTACTTTAAATTTATTTATTCAAAATATACGAATATTTTTGAAATAATGTTGCCTAGGATATTTTTTCTCTTCACTTCGGGCTCATTTTCAGTAAAATGGGAAAATGGGAGTTTAAATTCCTCGCGTTACAGCAATGGACATTTCAGATTTTTAACATTAGCGGGTGAACAGAAAAGTATCTTTCTGGCGGCATTTCTCTGAGGAATTTAAACACCTCCTAAACGAAGGTAGCAACCCTTTTAATTTCGCCAAAACCTTGTCACAAATCACTCTCTAAACAAAAGACGAGTTCAAGGCAAGGTACACTGAGAACTTTATCGCATTATCGCGTGTACATTTTGACGATAGGCAGTTCCCCCCTACCCAATGATGAGCGCCCTATGTTATGATGGGACCGACAGACAAGTCATCCACAAACCCGTCTACTAAGAGTTAAGGAAGGAAACAGTGGAAAAGGAAGAGGGGCAGTCGAGGGGAGGATCATTTTTCCGCACACAGACACAATCACTATTTCCCGTTAGCTGCTCATTAGAAATAATTAGCAGGCCGCGCCAATTTCTGCACGCGCTAACAAAAGCAAAATAATTAGCGCCTGATTTGGCGCGCGGAAATCTTAAGCTCCCGGCGAAGAGCATTCAGGCGAAACCGCCGTTTTGAAGTAGCAGATACGGAATCGGTCCTCGTGCTGATGGGCACGCCATCTATCGGCGACCACAGGCAGCGCAATGATGGGCGAAAGAGCACCTCTCGTTAACATCCATCGGTTAGAAAGACTGTTATTATTAATCGCAATTTAGCTGCATGTTTGGTGTTGAAATCTCCATACTATATTATTTCGTCACTGGCCTGCAAGTATTTTTCGCAATCCGAAACGAGGACGTATCAGAAGAGCTGGCTGAACTCTGACATGTTACGAAGAACAGGAAGTTTCAACATTTTGTTTTAAAACAACCATTGTAACAGTATTACTGAATTTCATTCAGGGCTATTTAACGCAGAGGGAGCGTATAAATATTAAAACGACTAAATAATAAACATTTATCGAAAGGCTATTAATATGCGATACAAAACATTACCTGAAGAATTTAGAGAAGGAGAGAAACCAAAAAATGCCGATCTAAATTCCTAGTTACGATATGTGTTAAAATCTTTAAAATGCTAACCTCAAGCATCGTAAGTCGAACAGTAAAAAACTTTGCAAAAGGAAGTAACCACAATTTCTCAGCATTTACAGACCACAGTTTTCCTTTATTAAAATATTTAAGTATAAAATTTATTATATTATTATTATAAGAAACGAAATATTCAGAATTAATTTCAAACAAAATTGGCAAATCTTCTAACAGGAGGCACAAATTAAATGCAATTGAATCAAAACTTGTAAAACAAAACTGAAATAAATAGTAACAAAAAAAATTCACATAATATTAAACAATTGGTAATGCTTTGGTCTTTATTAAGAAGCAACCTAAAGAATTATGAACAGAGTCATGTTTCGAAGCTTGAATGAAGTGCAAAAATAATCAAAGAAATTCTTTAAATTTAAAATAATGAAATAAAATTATTTGTTTTATCTCGCACACTTTTTTTTACATCTATTAAATAAATTTTAAAAAAATCTGAAATGTTTCAGATTTTAAGTTACGTCCAAAGGGGCGTTTTTTTAACCTTTTGTGTGTTGCCTTTAGTTATTAAATATCATGTTCTTCGCATTTAAACCATAAAATTCAGTTAAATAACAATATCGCAAAATAATT
>KL868994.1:0-16869 GCA_000611955.2 Stegodyphus mimosarum | reverse complement strand
CTAAAAAAAAAAAAAAAAAAAAAAACCTTTCAAATTTACTTAGATGTTTTCTTCTTTAATGAAATTTATAACTTCATTTCTAATGATGTTTATTCTTCCATTATTTACAGCATGCCCTTTTTGTTTTGAATACTATTTAATTTACATAACCAAATGAACTGTTTTTCTAGAATAAACTAGTTGAAAATACCGGCAAACTGTTAACATTATTTTACTGTTAATTATGAATTATCCATCTTTCGTGCATTTTTAAAAACTGTTCTTAAATTAATTACACACAGTGTGCCCAGCATTATATCTGTTAATCAGGAGTTGATTGTTTTTCATATATGGTAGATTTGCCTTTGATCACTGCTTCTGCATTAGAACTTTCAAACCACAGTTATCAATTATATTGTAGGGGTAATTATTCAATACCCCAGATTTACACTTTAACAAAATAGAACTTTCAACTCTTAAAAATAATGTCAAAAACTTTATATACATTGTATCAAAACATTTTTTAAAAGCATATCTTTGTCTAGGCTTCTTTTTATGTTAAGAATGCTTTTTATAATAGAAAATACTAAGTTTCAAATATTAACAATTCTCTTTTAGATAAGAAAATCATATCACAAAGGTATCTGGACTTCGATAACATTGCAAAGTCATCTGCAATAAATATAATTTATAACATTATTTTTCCTCCAAGTGTGTGAAAAATAATTCCCTATAATTCTTCAAAAATATTTGGAAGTTATATTATTTCTGCACTTTTTTTCCCATCACAGCTGCTACAAGAAATTATATGCAAATAAAAATTCATAAACTAATTCTTAATCTGCAAGTAGAAAACAGGAATTCATTAAAAAAGTTACCAAAATGATTAATTTAAAGAAATTACCAGTTTTTGATATAAGAAAGCATTATTTGAAACATTAATTCAAAATGGAAGATCATCAAAAGTTGTGTTATGGAATACAACATAATATTATCACAAATATTAAGTTATTAATTGATGGAAAATCTATTGTTAAATAACAGTCTATCAGAGGCTTTTAAAATTAAAGTTCACTCTGCTAAATATGATGGCTGGGTGGAAAGGGAAAGATTCCAGATAGTTTCATATATGGTAGTGACCTTACAGGTGATGAGTGACCTTACAGGATATGACAATAAGTAGTAATGATTACTGATTTGTATCATAAATTCACTTTGTCTGAGGCTTTGGAATCTACTAAAAAATACCGAAGCAGAAATGGATTGGTTTGGATTATTTCTGATTAACCAAAGCATGCAAGGGCTATCTGCTTAGACAGGATATAGGGTTTCCTTTATTTTGCATAAATTTATTTTAAGATTGATACCTTTCCTGAACTTCTCAACTTTCCCTAGTATTTTCTCATCAGGATGTAAATTTAAAGTTAAGTGAAGTGAATATTTAAACGGATAAATCCCTGAATTTATTCAGAGTGCATTTTTGCTAGCCAGTGCATGTTTCATTGCTATCTCGCTGTTACACTAGTAATCCTCTTGATCATTTCAGATTTTTATCACACCTGTTAGGTTTTTGTGAGTCACCCTGTTAGGTGTAATTTAACGTGCTACTCCAGCACTATTTTATTTTAGATTTGACTTGAATTATAGTCTACATTTAAGTTTAACTGCAAGTTGACGGTGCTTTTGTAATGCATAAACATCATGCCTTTCTTTTACATGAAACTGGCTTATACTCAAGTTACATATGTGCGTAACCATGAAACTACCACGCAGTTAGTTTCTTCACCAGCATTTGAACCCAAACTGAACTATTTGACAACTTTCATGCTCAACTGCTAGTGGGATCCTGAAGTAGAAATGTATTATGCTGGATTTTACGTTAATTAATTACAATAGTAGCAAGAACAAATAAACAAAAAATTTCTTCGTATTCAATTTTTGATTATTTGATTGAATTGATTTCTAGCAAAAAGAAATAAATGACAAATTATCAAACACATAATTTTCTGAAATAAATAAAAAACATTTTAAAATATGTAAAAGGGAACTTTTGTATAAAACTTCACCAAAATTATGTTTAATAATTTAAAAAAACATTTGTCACATACAAAGATATTCATCTACTGAAATCTGGGAATCCTCTTAAAAAAATATCTCCAATGACTTTTAACTATGTTTTGAAACTTAAAACTTTTCTTTTTTTAATTGAATACATTTTAATCGCAGGCTAAGAACTTGAATTCACATCCCCCTTCTTTTTAATATATACATAGATTTATTGAAAGATCATTGTAACTAACTGCAGTAGCATCAAAAGCAAAACAAACTGCTTTTAGCATTATTTCAACATTAATTCCACAACATTCACAACTAGCTGCTAAGATAGAAAATGAAAAAAGTTAGTATGTGCTTTATACTATTTATATTCAGTTAAACAAACAAGCAAGCAAACAAAACCTATTGTTGTAAAACAAAATAATAACTACTTTATTCCATAAAAATCTTTCTTTTTCTTCCCTCAGATATAATAAGAGCCATAAAAATACCTCTTTGATTTATGTATAGTACTTTAGTTTGATAGTGAAGTTAAGCATTTTGATGATTGCCATATGACATATTTTATAGTGCTGATCAGGGGACAGAGTGGCTGTCTTAGAGAATATCATCATAATTATCAATAACAATGTTTATTCATGTACCCAAGAAGTACTGGTCATTTTCAGAGACAGTCTTCTACAGAAAGAATTTGCCACAAGATTATTCACTGTATTCGAATATTGGTAAAAATTAATTTAACATCTTTGCCAAAGATGGTCAATTTACTGAGTCAATGATGAAGATCATCTGTTGAAACTGTAATTTTAAATTAAAGAATTGCATAATGGGTAGACATATATGGACACTTTGAAATGACCAGCATATGAAACTAACTTGTAAATTACATCTAAATGTTATGAAGACAATAACTATATTACTAGGAATATGTGACTAACATAATTGCTCTAAAATAATCACATATTTTCATTGCAAACCGAATGGATTGGCAAGAAATAGAACAGAAAATTTGACAGTAAAATTCTTCAATTCAAATTTAAAATGCTAGATGTGGAGAAATATTAGGCAAAAAATAGGGAAAAAAAGATGAATCTATGCTTAAATTATTAAATATTTTAAATAACAATAATAATCCAGTAAAATATAAGAAAATGTTTTAAAATATTCTTCTTGTTTTTTATTTGAAAGAATAGGAAATGTCTGATTACTATGGCAAGCATTACCTTGTAGTCTAACAAAAATTATACAATTTACATTCAATTAAAACTATTATATTATTTTTTACAAAATGGCTAAAAAAATCTGAAACACTTACAAAATCAAAAGTGAGAGGTAAAATCTTTCACATTTACTTGGTTGTAATCATTTAGCTTGTTAATCATGATAAGTTGTTAGCCTCTGAAAAGTTTTTGCAAAGCATTTTATGGCATAATGCCTGCTTCTGAGGCTCAAACACAAATACACATTATCACGTTTTATACATTCTACTGTAAAAATACCTTTAAGATTACTTCCCCAATTTTTTAATGAAATGATCTACAGAGTTCAATGGGCATTAGTTAGTTTAAGTAAAAGTATGATAACATAAATTCCTAGATGTAATACTTAATTTTGGTTATTTCATTAGTAAATAAAATATAAATAAACATATAAAACTGCATTTTCACAATAATAATTTTGTGTTTTGTATTCTGTAACCCATGGTTCAAAATGGTTTTCGTTTTTTATGGGCCAGTCACTATCGGGAAATGATGTTCAGTAAAGAAGTTTACTCATATTATAAGAAATTTCATTTTCAGAAATAGTTTTTGATAATAGATGGTTGCAATTAGCAATTTCATTGTAGTGATAAAAGTTATATCGTTAGCAAGTAAAATACAAAGACTTTCAAAAGTGCAGATGTTTGTCCCCATCATATGATACTATGAAAAGCCATATACAAGGTGAATCTGAACAAGTGGACAGATTTTTAGGGGAATAGAAAGCAGCTATACAAGCAATATTTGTTATAGAACGTATGGTTGGAATGCAAACGGCAAGCCACTACGTGGCATTGTAAATAAATTGAATAAAAAGGGTCAGTCCTTGCACCCAACGGAATTTTGTACTGTGGATTGCTGAGCGGATTGTTGGTTATACAAACCACGAAATTTCCAGGTGATGGATTGTTCGAGGTGATTCCATAGCTTAGCCATCAAGATCACCGGATATCTCGTGTTTGGACTTTTCTTGTGAAGCCATATGAAAAGTGTAATCTACAAGTGCCCCATAGAAACCAATATGGATCTAGTCGGCAGGTTCGCTGTTGTTGCTGGCAATATTTGGGAAATGCATGGTGTCTTTGTGCATCAGTTACTATACCACAGATGTGAAGCCTGCATTACAGATAGCAGGAGGTCTTTTGAGCAATTTTTGTGAGCATGTTCCGTTAATAAAATGTTTTCTGAAGTATTTCCTCTCATCCTTGTGTTAATTTTTTAAATGTGACAGTGGAAAACTACCCTTTAACTTCTTACTGCTTGTATTCTGACCATACATTCTATGATAAATGTTGCTCATATAGCTGCTTTCTATCACTCTAAAGTTTTGCCTACCTTTTTCAGATTCAGCCAGTATAAAAATATAGAGGCATTCTGTAAACTAAGCAGTTTTAAAACATGGAACATTGCATTTGCTAGATAAATCCATCTCAAAAGGTGGTTTTGCAGCAGTTTGACTGCTTCTTGTTTCTGATGTTGCCAAAGAAACTTTGTTAGTGGCATTTCTCCCTTGTAGTAAAATTGACTAATGGTATGATTTACTATCTCATATTTTCGAACTATTTAAATTGACTAAGGTATGATTTACTATCTCATATTTTCTAACTATTTAGTTATCCATTCTTCATAGTTTTAAAGTAAGAAAATCACTTTCATTAGGCAAAATATGATGTACATCTGCTGTGGAAGGCTTATCATTTGTGCACTTAACACTCTCACAAACAGTATTATTCAAATATATGGGAAATCAGCGCTTCTTTTTTCTTTTTTTCAAAGGATCATCTTGAAGTAATAGTTTTCTCTGCAACAAATGCTCATTTTATTCTGTTTTCAGTGCACTACTATGTGTAAATATGTAAATAAAGTCTCAAAATTAAATTTATTGAAATACTTCATTGTTGACTACTACCAAAATTTTTATAAATACTAAAATCAATAGAGATATAAGATGAACTAATAAGTAACTTGTGAGGTTTGTCTATTTATTTTTAACTAATAGTTCATTTTAAGTAAGTACTTTCCTATCACTCTCTTTTCACCCATGCTTTTCATGCCGGAATGTAAATCAGACAGCGAACCTTTATTCAGATTGTTAAGGTAGAAAGAAGTGCTATTTAAGCAAGAGTTTTGGAAGTTAGTTTTAGAGCATGTCTGCTTATTCCATGCTATGTTGTGCCATGATTATTAGTGACTTGATTTAGCGGCGTTGAGTGCTTCTAGCCATATGCCTTTGTCTTGCCGGTTTTTTAAAATTTAGAACCTTGCCTGCGCACTAAATTATCCTGTGACCCATTAGGCTAATCTACAAAATTTTGAATTTGTTCATCATTATGTATTTCTATTAATCCAGAAGTGCTTGGGCTGTTTAAACCTAAGTTGGGTAATTGTTAAGTTTGTGTTCGAATAAAAAGGTCTTATATACCCTTCTTCTGACTTTTGTTTCGTTTCACAAGATCTAGAAAATAATTCTTCAATAGCCCTTTTAAAGTCTACAGTGTATGCTCCCTAAGAGGACTATATAAATTTTTGCTACTTTTAGATGTGAATTCCTGTAGTGAATTTAATTTCACTACAGGAATTTTAATTTAAAGTGATGAATTTAGTTTTAATTAACAAACTCGATAAAGTCTTATAGGCTACATGCTGAACACTGAAGCCATAATTACAACAGACAAGCAGACATACATAGACATATTATGATCATTTTCAGCATCTACAGTATACCCAGTATTGGTAAAGTATAACATATACCTGGAATTTTTCTAAAGAAATAGGGTATGAATGCTTTAGAAATATAAAACCGATAGTTTATAAAAACATCATAGAACTGCATAAATGGAGAAAACTCATAACATTTATCTTGCTAAAGAAATAAATCAATTTTATTACTTATCATAAAAGTGAAGCAACAACCTGTGTTGCTTCACTTTTATGAGGCATGTTTCTCTTCTGTCTTCATTACTTATGTTAATACAAATTTTATAGTAAAAAATCATTTCATAAGTGAAGGGGGAAAATATTAGAAATTTATACAGAAATAACAAATTTTGGGGAAAATATATTTCTTATATAAGAAATTATAAAAATATTAAAATTCGAAAAGTCTACAACATGCAATTACCAAACATCATAAACATATAAAGAAAATATAATACTTCAGTCTTACCATACTTGGGTTAAAAAAATCATTCTCTACTTCATTCTCTGCATTCTTGTTTCTGTTGCTTTCTGTTTTCTTACAAGCAATAGACATTGCTCTTTGCAATCCAGTTAAACCAGACACACACATGTGTAGAGACATAGTATCCAAAAATCTTGCTTTGGTTTGCTGAAAAAATAAATAATATAAACAATTTTTATTAAATATGAAAAGCTCTGCTCCTTTATTTTGAAACAGAAAATCACTGAGATTTGAAACTGTTCAGACCTGAAATATAATATTACATTATTATTGTTACTATGAGAAACTGTATGTACAAAAATCCCCATTTTAAAATTAAAATACCATTTAACAGAAAATAATATCAACCTTTTCAAAAAATTTAAATGTAGCAGGAAAGTAGGGGGAGTGAGTTTGAGTGTATGCAGCTGTTTTCATAGACTAAAATCTTCACTAATTATTTCATTTTTATATCCATTGAACAGTCTGATTTTTGACACATCCTAATGCAATCATAGTGTAAGGCAAATAAAAGACATAAATAAAATAACCCAAGATGCAACTGTACATGTAACTTACCATAAGACTAGAACTGCACTAGCAATTAACTCTTGAAAAATTAACAACAGCAATGTTGAAGGATTCAGTATTTTTCACATGCCATATTAAAAAAATGTTGAATATAAACACATATAAACACATGAATGACAGAAATTAGTAAGAAATAAGATGATGCTAGATCTTTGTTATTGCTCTGGAGCTGATATTTGCTCTGAAATTGTAATCAGCTTTTTCTTTGTGGCTGATCTTGTTTTGCATTACATTGTATACCATCTAACTGCTAAAATATTTTTGGCTTTTGAGAAAGACAGACTTATGTCTGATGATCCTAAAAATTGATACAGTTTTATTCAAAATTTATGCCAATCTAAGAATTATATAATGCTTTTGAGAAATGCTGAATACAGATTTTACATAAAAACATACTTCTAAATGCAAAATTTCTCAGAATAAAGATGGGAATTTTTGGCAAATGGATTCAGTATACTTAAAGTGCACTGTTTTTAAATTTCTTATTTTATTTTTGCAGACCCAAACATTCAAACACTTGGTTTTTGGTTTGGTTTAAATGATTATGGCAAAGAACTCAAGAGCTATCTGCCTATGCAGAAGGATGCTTTCATGGAGAACTTTCTAAGATTGGCTCGTATACATGTAACACATGGGGGAAATCACAAGAATGCCCATGCAGCCAGCCCATTTGCTGAGATTAGAACCCCAGACATAACTACCAGTGTTTAGAGATTTTACTGGTGGAACACAATTCAAATATTAAGCGTGTTTACTATGCTTCAATAAGTTAAATACAAAAAATATTGTTACAGACTTTGTATTTATTTAGCTATTTTCAGCAGAATTGTAATTAAAATTGTTTTATTTCCTAGTGCAAGGCAGTGCGTGACAAATTTTAAGAGAAAGCTACAGCGGAAAAGTAAAAATACATGAGCACGTGCATTTAATATTTAATGAATACATATCTCATAATTGTACTCTTTTGCTTTCCAGAAACCTCGAGAAAATAAAAATTAGCAGAATGTTCTTATGCATAATTAAAAAGCTTTAAAAAGCCAGAGAGAAACACCTCAGTTCAGTTGTTTTAAGTAAACTGTTGTTGTTTACTTCACTGCTGTAATTTTGAGATCGGGTTACCTTTCTCTATGCTTTAAATTGTGTTCTATTTAACGTTTAGTGGTTTAAAATATAACTACGGTGTGATATTGTATTTTCTAGAAAAAATTTCAGTATTTTGTTTTATTTCTTGTGATAAGAATAAATTTGATTAACTTTTCATCAGACTTGTGCACTCTGTTATGAACCCGTACACATGCAACAATATTATATTTTTACATGGAAAATTTGTGAAGCTATTATAAAATAAATTTGCTGACTTAGATAACTTAAAAAAAAAATCAAAACTAAACATTTTCTAAAACTTTCTCCAAACTATTGGGAGCAAATATAAAACAAGTGATAATTAAAGAAATATAAAAAGGCATTACTTCGTAATTAACTTTATACCAATCCCCTAATGACTCCCAATGATCACTTCCCCTAATGACTGAACTATTTCAAACTGCATAGAACAATTTGAAATGGATTCTGAATCTGCAGGTATAAGGTCACTTAGAAATATGATGGTAATGTGTAAGGTCACTTTCTTTGTGAAATATCATAATCAGATTTGCTTCTACTGTCACTTTCTTACATTGCTCAGGCATAATTTACTATCACTAGGAATATCTGACAAAATATTTGCATATGGAACAGCCATAATTTTACTGTCATACACAGAGTGACCACATACAAGTTTTCTTCCCTCCCCAGTAGTACTGATACTGTTCAAATCGAAAACTGTTGATTTTAATTTTAAAACCTAAGTATATAAACAGTTTAGCTAAAACAAAAATACATTTCGGAGACAATAAGTAAGTTCAAGGACCCTGATAAATTTTTTCCAATGATACATTATGGTTCTATGGAAGCATGGAAATCTCCATAGCACATTGTGAATGTTCATAGTGAACAGTGCATGAAATATGAAGCTACATTAAGTTATTAGGGACTGGTCAAATGAAAAATTAAGTATCGATCCCCAAAGCCAAATGTATTACGTGATATTTTCGCACGGACTGTGCAAATGTAATGCGTTATGTTTTTGCACCATGTTTGCACTGAATGCATTACGGGTTTAGCCAATATTTAATTTTTTAAATTTTTTTAGATTGAAACTATATTTTAATCTAAAAAACAATGCAACAGGGGATAACTATTTCAACAATTAAGATAATAAATGTTTCTAAACCGATGTGCAATGTCTTTTATTTCAAAGTTTGACACCATTATTATGGCAGGCATCTCCAGCAAGTCGGATATGACAGACCAGTTAATCATACAGCCCATTTTGGTCAATCGCATGCACTGTTAAAAACAGAGCACGGCATGATAAATAGAGAACCAAGCTTTTAATTGCAATTAAGATCGGCATTAGAGTGTTTTGTTTATAATGCACTAGAGTAGAGATGTAAATGAGTCTGCAACTACAATTATTATACAAAGGAAACTGTGGCAATATAAATACTTTGATACTTTAATATAAGCCGGCATTAGCATGAATTTTATCGCACTATTTCTGGCACCTTAAGTAAATCCCAGGTGGGGAAACCACACATACAGTGTTCCTCAAGGAGAATCCTTAACTGAAGAGAAAAATGAGGCCCTAGCCTCTTGAGTTAGCTACTGGCAGTAAGAACTGGCAGACAAGGAGAAAGAGAAACATATGAGACCTGGTGAGGCAGTGCTATCTGTTGATGCAAATCAATGTCAGAAATGTAGCAAAATTTGAAATTTGTCTGAATTTGTAAATTCCAGACCTGGGAGAGACAACTTTAGTCATCATTACTGGAGTAAAACTGAATTAATTTAGAGTTCAACTTTTGGTGTAATTTCAGTGATTTCGCTGCAAGAGTAATCTTTTAAAGTCCTTCATTTGCATTTGTGCATTCATCTGCCAGCATGATTTTTTTTTAAATGAAGGATCTCATTTTAGCATTCATCAACTGCTTGAATATTTATTCTGCAGGAGGAATATCATCAGGGGATGGTTCCTGTGTTTTGTGTTCTATGGTTTTGAGAGCTAGGATGCTTGAAGATTCGTATTTTGGGGAGTCTGATCAAAGCAGGTAGCTTATCATATCCATGGAAATTCATAGGGTAATTTTGCAGGCATCTAAAACAGGTCAGTTTTTCATTACTTTTTGGTTCACAGGTGTAAGTTAAATGCTTGACTGATCATTTTACACATCTATAATTGTTGAAGCATGTTGATTGACCAAAATTTTAAATTAAATTAAATTTGATTAATATAGCAGTGAATTATTGTTTTTCCCAGTTAAAATTTCCTTTGTTTAAGGATCGGTAATCAGATAGTTAAATATATATGTATTTTTATACATGCTTGTTTGATGTCTTTGCACAAGATTCTTTATGCTATGGTAACTGATCTGCTTTTGACAAAATAGAGATGGATTCATCTGCTTTTGGAACAAACAAGCAAGCATATTTTTCATAACCATTGAATTTGTCAAAATTTATTAATTGAGTTAAAGACTATGTTGATTTTCAATTTTCACTACTTATGATTATAATACTATCATTTATTTTTAAATATATTGTAGTGTTTTGTACTACATTTTTTATTTCAAAAGTTTTATTCATCTTTTTCAAATTTTTGGATTTTTAAAAAATTTTAGGTACTTCTAAAAATGAGCAGAAACCAAAAAATTATCCGTTCAGTGAAGAGAGGAAGTATGATTACTTTTTTGCAATGGTACGCAATCAATATTGTGGTTTAATATGTCAAGCCTCAATAGTGACTGCTAAAAAGGGAAATCTGGAGCGACCATTTTGAAGCCTTTTATAGGTATGAGATAGATTATCCCATAAATTTTGAACTAAGACATAAAATTAGAGATCTAAAAAATCAGCTAGGAAATCAAGAAAATGTTTTTAAAAAGCTTATTACTAAGCCTCAAACTGTAACTATGGTGTCATCTAAAGTAAGTTATATTTTAGCAAAAAAAAGTGTTAGCCGTTTTCTGATGGTGAACTTTTGAAAGAAATTTTTTTGGAATGCTCCAGTATACTTCTTAATGATTTTAAGAACAAAACTGAGATTATTTCATCAATTCAAGATTTACAATTATCTCAAAAACACTGCGATGCAATAAATTGGGAAAATGAGTGTGAATGCAAAAGAACAGTTATGATATTGCTCGGTGTTCTTGTTTTTCTCTTCAATGTGATGAATCAGCAGATATAAGTGATAGAATAAGAGGTGTAGATATATTTAAAGGATTTAAAAAATTGTTAAATAATTTAACAGCACTACTTTAGAAATTAATTTCTATAACAACAGATGGTACAGCTGCAATGACAGGTCTCAAATAATGTATTTATAGCCCTATGTCAAAATGCCAATTAATTTCCAGCATTTTTGAGCTACCACTACATTATTCACCAGCAAGTGTTAGCTACCAAATTATTAAATACAAAAGAGGTAATGGACATAGCTTTCAAAATCATTAATAATAAATCATCAAGGAAGTTCTTTCAAACAGTGCCTTTTTCTATTGCATCTGGCTAAAGACCACCCTGAGTTACTACTGCATACCAATATAAGATAGCTAAGAACAGGTAAGTTTTTATAGTGATTTTGTGATTTATTCCCTGAAATGATAGTTTTTCTTTATGAGCAAGGTGAAAAAGATAAAATGTTAAGTGATGAAACTTGGCTTTGTGATTTTATTCCTTACCAATTTCACTTGTGTATTAAGTCAATTAAATCTAGAGTTATAAGATAAGAAGGAAAGAATAACTGAAATTATAACTGTATAGATGCATTTAAAACAAAATCAGTTTTCCTCATAGAAGATCTGCAGCAATACATTTTAAATCATTTTTATAACATAGTGGATTATTTGCAACAACATAGGGATATTAAATATGATGCCCGAAAATACATAGCAGAAATTAAAAAAGTAACAGTAGATTTTTGAAACAAGATTCCAACATTTTGAAAAAAATTAAAGAAACTGCACAATTTAAGATTATCACATCACAATAAGATTTATAATATGAGATCTTTTTCTTTTGCAAAAGATTTAAGCATGCAACAAATTAGCAAAAAAATTTCAGAAGTATTTCAAATGGAGCAAAAGGCCTTCGAAAATGAAATTGCCATTCTACAAATCAATTTAAGTTTACAAACCAGAAAATTTGAA
Organism: Stegodyphus mimosarum; assembly: GCA_000611955.2. Lineage (NCBI taxonomy): Eukaryota > Metazoa > Arthropoda > Arachnida > Araneae > Eresidae > Stegodyphus > Stegodyphus mimosarum. The sequence goes on along the minus strand of KL868994.1, from coordinate 4,576 downwards.
GACGATTTTTGGAAGTATGTTAACCGAAAAAAATATTAAAGCATCACGAGTGTAGTGAATATATTTATTCTTGTTTCAGATCTACTAACCTCTAGCAATCAGCAGTCTCCTACTTGAAGTTAATGAAGACTAAACAACATTCTATGTTGACTGATACACATAGTGAAGAACTTTTAATATTATCTTTGTCAGGATATACACCTAATTATGATTCCTTAGTTTAAGACATGCAAACTTATTCTTCTCATTAATTAAACATAATAAAATGTATTCTTGTTCTATCTTTTTCCTTAATTTTTTGCTAAAATTGTCAATTAATATTTTTGTTGTTTAAGTTTATCTGGATGTTAAATTTTATTCCATTAACTGTTTGTTTTATAATGTAAAATACATTTACAACAATAATTTAACATATTAAGTACTTAACACCTCTCTTGACTTCTTTGCCTCTTATGACAATGAGTTGATCAAGATGCATTTTTTGGAACAAAGTAGATCTTTTATATACAAAAGTTAGCCACTTCTGGTCTCTACCCTGAGGCATACTAAGAAATTACTAACCTTCTCTAATTAGTCATCACATCTTAAAGGAATGTCACAGCAGTTGCAGAATTAAAAAAAAAAAAAAAAAAAACAGCAATCTATTTTTCATTATGAAATTATTGGTTCACAGAATATAAACTCAAGCACAACAAAAGTAAAAAAACACAACAAATTAAATTATGAACTATTACAGTTATTTGAAAGAGCTACATTTAAGACATATTAATATTTGTGTCTGAAAGACTGGAAAAAAAGAAAGAAGTAAATAATTACTATTCACCTAATTTTAGCAGAAAATAAGCAGAGTTTACCTCTAAAAAATACTGTTCTTTCACATATCTTCGATCAAAAGCCACATTATGTCCAACAATAAGTCTTGGAACCCATTTTTCATTTCCTGGAGGTTTTACCTCTCCTTTCATTGTTTCTAAAGGTATAAGATCACTCAAAGAAACATTCTTTGACAGCACAAACTGATTCTGGACTAATTTTTCACTACACCATAAATACCTGAAAATTTACAAAATAATACAGATATTAAAAAGCAAATCTAAATTACATATGAATATTTATAGCTCTGAACATGTGTTTCAAAGTTATACACATATGATAACACAAATCTAAAGTACAAATGGATATACATGAAAATAATCATCAAATGAAATTATGAAAATTTACAGAAATTTTAACACAGAAGTAAAAATATACTGATGGCCATCACCATGGATACTGCTATACCATGAAGGCAACATGCAACAAATGTCAAATTTGCATGAAAGGTACTACATGTGCACAATTATGAGCAATGCCATCTATATTATGAAGAAGATTGCACAGCAGGTTTCTCATTTTGAAACTATATTTAATACTGATTATTTATAAGGTTGTGTTATTGCTACCAAAAGAAGGAGAAGCTTCTACATGTACATGTAAAAATTGGAATCCTGAAAGTCATGCAACTACAGTGTCATGAATACTACAACTGTGCAATTACCATTTTCACCACAACAACAGTAATTGCACAAGCAAAAGTTCAGTTCAAATAAATCTCATAATAAAAGGCACAGAAACTTATAGCAAAACAGTCCTCTATGAAGGAATCCCTAGTCAGCTCTTATGTGCTTTGTCACATTCAAATAGCATAACCTAACTTTTAACTGATTGATAAAAATACATCTTGAGAAACCATGTGGAACAAACTAAATGTAGGTTTTAAATTTAAAGACTAGTGTTAATGAAATAACTGTACTTGTCTGTCATGTGCCTGAAACCTTTCTGGCAATTGTGAAAGAGAAGCCAAACACGTGTCAAGACCCAATAATAGCACTATCTGTGAACTCTGTGTATAAACAACAACAATTAAACACTCACAGATTATTCCAATAGTACCTTACAACATGCATGGCAGATGCATAATGGAAAAGTATCAAAATACTAGTAATTTAAAAATCCAAACATAAAAAGGTGACGAATGTTTAGTCACTTGTGTCATCAATTTAAAAAGGTATGAATAACTGTACTTATTATTTCTTTGCATGTGCCACAATTCTATTGGCACCACTGTTAGAATGAAAGATTATATATAAAATCTACAGGGTGGAACAGAGCAGTTTGCTTATTTTGAAATTCAATAAAAGAAAAAGTAACGCATATATATGTTTAATTCTTTGAACAGCATCAAGTACAACATGTAAAGTTTATGTTCACACTGTTTTAAAAATAATATCAGGCAGATGGCATCTATTATTGTGAACACATTGCATTAAACGAACTCAGAAGTTTCCTTCAACTCTTTCCAGCACATCGACAGGTAAGTTGCCTGTAGCTTGATGAATGTTGCATTTCAAGTGAGCCAGTGTGTTAGAACAATCATTGTAAACAAGTGATTTTAGAATGTAAGTAAAGTAAGTCCTTCCAAGTAAGGATCAAATATATTTCTGCTAGAGCCAAATCATAAGTCATGAACAATACTCAACTAACAGAAAGTCATTAGTCCATTTTAAGCCAAAAGAACCTTCTTAAACAAAATCAGATTAGTAAATAATCTTTCAAATTTAAGTTGTTCTTGAAGAACACAGCTAAACATTATCCTTACTTTATGAAGAGATATTCCCCGACACTCCCATTTTCAAACTCAAATTCAAAAGTAAAAACAAAAGTTATACATTTTAGAACATTAACAAGAAAGTCAAAATCTTCTTTTTAATGTTCTATAATATATAATTCCTGGAATGAATCATCCTGGAATGTACCTGTGGATATGGTGGTATTATTGTATTTCTATCCAATGCAAATAAGTATTTTCAGCAATGAAGTTTATAAAATCAAAGCTGGTGTTCCCAATTAAAGTTTTGATGTTGAATTAAAATATGTAGCAAGAATAAAAAATAGATCATACAAGGTGTTTCAAATATGATTGAGATTGACTTTCTTTTTTTTTTAAACAGAATCTTTATAGTGAATGAAAGAATTGAGCATGTTGTCCTTCAACATACTCTTCTAAGGAGTCGACACACTTATACCAATGTTTCGAAAGCAATTTTATGTTTTTTTTACACAGAAATTTTTCAATAATGGGAATCTAAACCTGAATACTGACAAGACAGCACTGTTATCCACAAACTGTATGCTTCCCAAGGGAAGCTAAGCCTGGGACTCAGCTTTGAAGTCATGGATCCATGTTTCATTGTGGTCACTATGGGTTTTCAAAATGCATCACCTCTATCTTAAAACTGACATACAAGAAAACTAGCAGTTCACATGCATATCACTTTTTTCTCATCTGTCAACATGCATGGAATCCACAGGGCATGTACCTTGCCATAATGCAAATGTCTTTTTACAATAGTTCCCATACCACCAACATTGATTGAAAGTATTGTGCAAGTTCTTTGAAAGTGATGTGCCTATTTTCATGAATAACTGCATTCACATGATCAATGTTTACTGAGGAGATGAACGTTCTTTATGTGCTCTGGTCCTGAATGAAGCATTTAGAGCACTTAAAACTTTTTTTCATACTCAGCTTAGAGTTTCTGCCAATTTCAGATGTTTTCTCGGTACTATTCCATTAGAGTGGCATCAGTTAAAAATGCGCCCACTTTTTTTTTTTTTTTGCCATTAATTGTTGCCAAGTATAAAATTATGAAATAATAATAGAATTCAAATGACTAAAACAAATAGTTCCATAAAAAGTACACGTTTTAAAATTTCTTGCATATTCTAAAGAATCTAATCTTTTTCTAAAGAATGTAATTTTTTAATCTACAATAGTCTACACATAAATAAAAAATAACAAAACAAAAACGTAATTCAATCTAAACAGGCGGCATAAAACTATAAATAGCATACTGCAGAAAAAATTTCAGTTTTTTTAATATAACCGACGCAACATAAATTCTATCAAATATCATTCTAAATAGTTGTGAGCAGTGTCCAGCTGACACTTATTTCTCCATTTAGCACTGCCCTACAATCACTCCATAGCCTGAGTATGACATCCCGTTTCAGGGTCTACAAAATTATAACTGTGATTCACAGTAAAATGTTCACACTCATTTCTTAATTCTTCTTTCTTATATCCTTTCCAGCAGTCTGAAAATATAATGCTGCCATCTGCGATATTTACCTAAATAGCAGTCATCAATGTAGTAGCACAATGATCACAAATGGTGACCAGAAAACATTCTTTGCTTTCCCAGCAAAAAAAACCCTGAATACCCATAGCCCCTTAAGAACATGTCCAATGTTGTTTTTTTTTACTTCCTTGTATGAAGTAAAAAGGAAGTATTGTAATTGTGAAAAATTTCAGGTATCATATTTCAATGAAAATATCCATTTTGACCTCTACCGTATGCAATTTAACGATGTTTTTGCATGACAACGTAAGAAGAGAATAAAGGACTCTTTTTCCCAAAACGGGTTGCAAAAGGATTTAGGATTTTTGGATGCTGTTAAGGAATTTTGTTTAACTGAAGACACAGAAATTTCTAAATAAGGTAAGTGGATATTTCCTTTGTGTAGTGCTAAGATG
>KL868993.1:0-16619 GCA_000611955.2 Stegodyphus mimosarum | reverse complement strand
AAGGAGGTACCAATGTATCCTGCAGGGACGTAGAAAGAAAAGAGATTCGAAAACACACCAGCCGCAACCTTGTTGATAGATATAATATGTATAGATAAATATTCAATTAATTTCACAAAGATTTCACTAAAAATCATTCATTAAGCTTACATTTTTAAAGTTAATGTTAATTGTCCAACCTATCATTCAATGTTTTGGGTAATATAACTTTATCTACAATAGTGTGTTCTGAATTATCATATGCGATCCGTGAACTGCGGCTGGACGTTACTCATAGCGATTCATTGCACTTTCGAGGAGGAAAGTCTGAAAACTCAGTTCGTGCAACACTAAAAATTCGAACCATGGATCTTCCCAGTTGTTAGCTGGATGAAATCTTACATCACTAAAGCGGACATAAGAAATGGATAATTCCTCACATTCTCCCCCGTATAAAGGTTAACTGGAGAAAGGATAAGACTCAGGCAGCCAAATCCAGATGATGACGATTATTATGCCTTGTACCTGTATCCTTTAAGACGATTACCCATGGTTCTAGATGATCTCGATTTTCTGTGCAGGGCGATAGTAAAAAGTGGCACTCAGTAATGATGCTTCTCTTTTCAGAAATTCTAATCACTTTCAAAGGCGTTGTCTTAGTCGCTACGAGAGAGTTCATTATGCATACAAAATCATTTCTAAAATTCGCCCTTCTATTCCATTTTTATTTAACAAAAATTAAGTACATAATTTGGAAGATGTTAAATATGCATGGATAAGATATCTTGCATGACAGAATGATTATTAGCCTACAGTGGCGAAGCTGATACCGCAATTTAAATTAGAATTAAATCTAACGAAACAGACTCGTCGAATTTTTTTTCCCGAAATTTTACGTGTTTACAATGCAATTTCTAATATGTTGCTACGTTGTTAAACAGTTTTCTGACTCTCCTATAAAATTTCTTTTTGCATCGAAATCTAGTTTATGAAGGCCACTTCCGTTTGCATGTCAGTAGTTAACTAAATTGTTGAACTTAATTTCAAAAGTTACTTGAGATTAGAGTTGCTAATGCATAAAACATATTCATACCAATATTTAGATAGATTTTTTTAATATTAAAATTCGTATTTCAAAATAAAATACAAAACATTCAGTGTAACTGAATCAAGAAGCTAAATATAAATTATAGAAATGACGAAAAAAGGTAAAGGAATAATCATGGGAAAAGCTGAATAGTATTGCAAGTACAGTCAAAGCATTAAAAATTCAAAGTTATAAGAAACATCCCAGAACCTTCAGCAGTATTTTGCATTAAATGTTTTGTTCGGTAAATAATATAATACTTTACAAAATGTACATAACAGCCCCAAAACTTAGTAATTAAAACCATATATATGTTATATATAAGTTTATCAGTTATATACTAGAATTGGTCAGTATTAAATTTTCTAAATGAATAACTTTATCAATAGAACCCGCTGAACATAAAACCTGAATGCATTAATATTCTGTAAAACGTGTTTGATCTGAGAACTTGAAAAGGAATCACGCAAATAATATATTCTATGCAACGCATACTTCCGGTGATGCCAAAAACAGAATTCGTAATTTACATTTATATTGGATTCTGTTTGAGGGAACGTCTGAAATTGAATTTAATCGAACGTGCCTTTCACTCAACCGTAAGTACCACTCTTTTTTCTCTTTTTTAGTGTCAAATACGTTATTTACTTGTAGTTAAAATTCTCACATCTAAGCTGTCTCCGAGCACTTTTAAAGTTTCAATGTGAAATTTGAAAAAAAAAAATACACTTAAGAAATGCATAAGAATTAATGCTAATGTTCATCTATTTAAAAAGAGTTGACACATACTGAATACATGAGGTTTTCAAAACATAGATGACGTAACTCCGTCTTTGGTTAGTTGTGCTCTGAACCGCATTTTAATAATGGATTTAAATTGGTGCTTCTATTCTAAATATTATAAAACATTTTTATTGACTTTACATGGTAATAGTTTTTCGTATACATGAAATCTTGAAGAAAAACTGCCTGTCGTAAGGAAATTATGTAGGAAATATAGTATAGTTGTAACATTATTATTTAAATTAACCATTTATTTAATTCCAGTTTTTACTATAACTTCTTTTTTCCGTTTCTTCGCCAGAATGTAAATAATGTTAGCTAGTATTTAAATTGAGATTTCAGATTGTAAGATACATCGTAATTCTGGTCTGCGCGGGAACGCTACGTTTAGTTTCTTCCAGCTTTGCTAAGTTGTAATTTATTCGGCTTTACGTTATCGCTGCCGACTACAGTTACTGAACTAGCTTGGATTAAGATCTAAAGTAAATTTCGTTAAAATAAAAAGGTTTATTTAAACCTCAGTTACTTTCAGAGATAGCGATAATTCAATCCATGTCTGTTAGGAGCTTTGGACTATTCAACTTTTACAAGATAAATAAAACCGCATATAGTAAAAACAAACTACCAAATTGCTTTTAAATTGTTCATCAAACGTGTAGATCGAAGTTGCAGTATAGTTGTTCAGCTTGAGATAAATTGGGAAAAAACATAATCATCACATTTCTCACAGATCTGATTTTGTAAACCTTACAAGAAAGAAATAGAACAAGTTTTTAAGACTTTAAAGTAAACACAATACAAAGGAAGAGTATACAGTGAACTTTTTTTAGACCACAAACCACAGTTGCAGATGATTTTGATCTTCTGTAGAAATGGGCGTCTTTAAGAGGTGAAATTCAATCCGGATGTTTATTTACGGACTCAGAAATAATGGTCATTTTGTTTTGAAACATTTTGTCACTCAGAAATAATGGCCATTTTGAAATAATGGTTGTCAGGATAGACAATCTCTCAAAGTATTTAAGAGCTTCAAACATAGCCATTCTTTTGACAAATATATTATTAAATTACGTATACACTTTTGTAGCATACACTGCTTCAAGGCTATTTCACCTGAATGAGGATATATTCCATATCAAATTATTATTAGCCCAAAAGGGGCTATTAGTCTCGAAAGTCGATTTCGATTCGAATTATTATAAATGCGTCGTTTCACTTTTCATTCCAGTCCGTTCCCATTCGGAAAAATGTAAAATATGTATTTTTAAAATTAAATCTCTCTATTGTGGGTTAAAAATCTATTTGAAAGCAGTAGATACAGCTCTTAAGATTATTTGTTTCTTTCTTTTGAATCGGTTCGATCTGAATAATAAACATGTATTCAATTCATGATCGATTTAAAAATATTCACGTTTTCATAGAATGACTTTATATTTATTTTATTATTTATTTCACATTTTATAAAACTTAATAAATTTTTAATTAACAAATTCAATGATTCGAAAGCCAGCAGTGGCAACATTGTACGGAATAAAACATTTTTATCTCCACTGTTTCCTGAGACTGCCTGTCGGAAATTCTAAAGATATGCTGCTTTTAAATATTTTGGGATTTTGCTGTTAAATCGAATTTTATGTGGTGTAAGTGCGAAAAACATGATATTTAATAAATATAGTTAACACGCAAAATGTCAACAATAAGACAAAAAAACGTTTTGCAAGCATCTTACTGAGAAAACTAAGCATTGATATTATGCATTGAGAAAAGACTGAAAAATGGAAAATGTATGTCGACATTTAACACTCTATCCGGAATTTTAAACATATGTTGCAAATCAAAAAAGAGTTAAAGTTTCGGATCAAGGAAAATAATTTATGTGCCAAAATAAATAAATAAATAAAATAAAATAAAATACAAACTCAAAGTTTTCAGATTTTAAATTACGTCCACACGGGCGTTTTTTTTTAAATATTTTGTGTGTTAACCTTTATTTATTAAATATCATGTTCTTCGCACTTAACGATAAAATTCAGTTCAAGATCAATATCGCAAAAAAATTTTAAAGTAAGCATATCTTTAGAATTTCCGATACACAGTCTCCAACGATGGAAATAAAAACGTTTTTTCTGTACAATGTTGCCATTGCTCATTGCCAACGCTTCGAAATCGTTGAGTTTGTTAATCAAAAATTCGTTAAAGTTTTACAAAAGACGAAATTGATAATAAATCAGATTCCAAGCTTCAAACTTGGGCTTCCAGATGATCATATTCGCAGGAGGATTACGTTATTCAAACTTTGATGGCTCTAGGTACTGCTGTTTTATCACAATGCGAAAAACATATATATATTTATGAAGATTCGTCATTATTTAATTACTTTAAATATAATACAGGAGATAATATTTTGTGGCACGAATTTGGTATAGGGAGTGAATCAACGCAAAATGCCAACACGAAATTAATAGTCCTTCTGGGCAAATTTCCCCTTTGAACAAACAAAATCTTCGAAAGCTAAAAATAGTTGGATATTTTATGGCACTTTTAATTTTGGATTTGCATAAATTATCCAAAAAGATTTTTTAGTTGATGAATTAGATTTCCTTGAAGCTTTTCACATTGACAGATTTATCATGTTTAGTTAATGACTTTAATTAAAATCCAGTTCTTCCTAATGCTTTTAAAATGCTATTAGCTTAATTTTTCGGGTTTTGTTACTATTTCTTTGAACAGAAGGCGCTACCTTCTCTTCGCTTAATTCTTTTGCCTTTGGTATAAATATAGTTCCCTTCTTTGCAGAATTTGTTTTCACCTTCGAGTAAGACCTCACATTCAAGTGCTATAGAAATTGCATGTTAACAAACGGTTGCCACCTTTTCTTTCTCCTCAAAGTTTCCGTTTTCACGGACTGCATACAAACATAATCCATCAATACCATGCGCCATTGAGGCTGTATGTCATTAGTATAACGCCATTAAACAGTATAACGTCGCGCTTCGCGCGATATATCAGCGATACTTCACTTCTGATACTGGCAGAATTTGTTTTCTCCTATTGATGAGGGACCTGCACCTATTCACCTTCGAAATCGATAGAGTCTTGGACAAAATATACGCCAAACAGAACGCTGCTTCGCGTAATTTTATATTTTACCTTGCCGGGTTTCTCTTCTCTTTTGATTTTTCAAATCATATCTTATTTACAACTGCCATGTAATTTACAAAACAAAGCAAGTACAGCAAGGAAACCAAATATTGCTAACGTACAGTCTATCAAACAGAAATTGCTAAGATACCAAATATTGGCAAAAAGAATTAGTTATGGGAAATAAAACTGTCACACATCTGAACAATTTTCTTTGAGAAAATTGCATAACGGAAACAGAAGGAGAATTGAAGACATCAATTCTTAGAGCAGCAACCAAAGACTGAGGCACGCTAAAATTACTATGACACCAACTGCCGTTTCTGGTAGCAATTACTATTCAGAATCAATACTCTTTTTTCATGATGTTATATATGTTCTTGTATATTCATATATTGCTATTTAACGACAATGCGTTATGATAGAATTAATACTATCTTATATATTTATTTTAGAAATTATTATTTGTTATATTTACATTGTCTTCTGTCTTAAATGAATAAATTTTTGTTATTCAGATGCACGCAGTAGTGTTATATGCTGCTCACTAATTTTCCTTAATATTTCTGTTAGCAAAATTTATCATGTATTCATTAATTAGAGCATAAATAGGTATAGAATATTTTTATAACTAAACTACTTTTGCAAGATTACGATAAATCTTTATCACTTGAGAACCTCAATACTATTTATCTTTATTACTAGAAATATTGGTGGCATTCAGAAACGAAGACCAAACATCTCTTTTAACGGAAATTAGTGAATACGTAATGGCAGCACCGGATTCATTTTCTGCAATGTGATATTATGTTGTAGAATTCCCTCTTACTCTCCAATTACCGGCGAGAAACAAGCTGATATGCGACAATCGTTGTATCTCAGATAGAAAGTGATTCAGTGATAGTCTGCAAAGTTAATACTCGAAACAAAGTTCTAAAGTAAATCCTACTAACTATTAAACAGATGTCTCATGTTTGAAAGAGGAGGCTTTAGTATTAAAATACCACGTTCTATAATAATTTTACTAAAAAACAGAATCGCAATTTCTCTGTAATGTTAACATATATATTCTAAAAAGTATATAAAAATTTCGTATCAATATTTACAGTTTTATGCAAATGGAGTGTAGCTTTAAATATCAAATATTTTGCAAATGCTTTTTTTTACTGATAAATTGCATTACCTTTTCGTTGCTACTTCTAAACGAATCTCTTTAAGATTTCAAAGAAGCAGAACAGTTTTCTTTGTAGAAGTACATTTCATTTGTGCATTTAACATTTCCTCCTTTTGATGTGTTCAAGTTTCATATCTGCGTATAAAAAGGAATGTAATGATTTACTTCTTAACATTTCCTTCTTTTGATACGTTCAAGTAGCATATTTTTGCATTTTCATAATTAAGTATGAAGGAAATCACCAACAGCAATTTTCTAGAGCCTCTAAACTTCATTCTTGAACGGTCTTTTTTTCAAATTCCATTACAGAACGCCTCTTCTCTTATAGAAAGAAGAGACGTTTGGTAAGGTGCCATGTCAAAAAACGCGAATCTGATTTTTTTCTCTGTTTTCAGATGCATAGATTTCTTCGAATTTTTCAATTTCACCATATTTTGATACGGTGGGAAGGCGATATGGGGAAATGAAAAAGGATATGCGTATTCTATGATATGAATATATGAGAACTATTGTGCTTAAAATTCTGTTCTGAAAACAACAATTTTACAGATTCGTAGATTTGGTGTGGATCCGACTATATGCATTGAAAGCGAAAGAATACGAGCACAATACAAAAGTATAAATTTCCTGATATTTTACTTTAGTCCTTACATCTTACTAACATATGAAAGAGACTCTCAGTTTTCGGTAGTTTTGCTTTTTAGTTTTACAGTCCTAGATGACGTGAAGGTACGATGAGGTACGGCGCAGTGGTATCAACACGTGTTATGATCTCAAATGAAGAAGGCTGGAAAGGGTTTTAAAGCATCTATTTTAAACAAAACAGACCCTAGAAATTATCAAAAAAATAAAAGAAAACTATAGAAATTATCAAAAATTAAAAGAAACAGACTATAAAATCTATAGCATGTTTCTTTTATTTTCAAAGATTTTATTTTTAAAGTCGTTTTCAGATGTTAGTTGGAATTTGAAAATGAAATTTCAAGAATATATACGCATTTTTAATATTTTTCTTCAATGTATCACCATATTCTTAAAATGGATTCCTTTTAGATCGCGTTACTTGAACAAGTACTTAAACTAACGCAATATTTAAGGTACATAAGCTATTTTATCATCAGTAATACTCTCATTAAATGTTGCATCATTATTTAATTTTTATAGCAAACTACATACATTAAAACTCCAGTGCAATCGCTAAAAATATATCGTGCTTTAATGCTATAAAATGTCATTTAAATGTACAGCAAAACCCATTTCCAAAAAAAAACTAACCGATAATAAAAATAAGCCTAACCTCAAATACATATCTGTGGATAATAGAGAACTGCATTTCACGACCAATACCATTTTCTATAATACACGAGTTTAATGCTTTCCCATATTTCTAAAGAGAAAATAAAACCATTTAGACTGCTTCGAAAACAACAAGACGGATATTTCGCAGCTTAGCCTATGCGAGAATTTTATGATGTGCATTTTAGCTTACCTTCACCGCAAGTTTACTGTATAGTGGATCATAAAAAGATGTTTACAACAAAGTCAGTTGTTTCCGAGATAACCGCTAAAGCTTTTTCCCATTTCTTTCAAAAAATCCCTAAAATGAACGATACGGGACAAGAAATTAGCTTTTTACTACACCCCGTCGCCGGCTTTATGTTCTTACGTTACATTTTCGAGCATAGAAGGCATAAAAAGTCAAATTCACCTAGGTATTGTTCGGTATTTCGTGATGTAGACTCTTAAGCAAAGAATGGCTTGACGCTAAATATCATCATAACAAGCCTGGAAAAAAAATCAGATATTTTTTTTTTTAGATAAATGGAGTAAGTTACATAAAATAATGCACTGCAGGCTATTTTTTATCAATAAGGGATTTCTTGAAAAAGAAGAAGGATTTATTTTTTTATTGTTAATCCATTGTTTTAGACATTTATCTTTTTCTCCTCTTATTTATATTGTTACAAATTTTTGTAAATATTTCAGTTTATTTGGTTACAATTTGTTCACTTGTAGCGTTGATAATTTTACATTTATTTACTGAACTGAGTTTGTAACCACTTATTGTTTTGCATGTATTTACTGTTCGTATTAGATTAACAATTTATGTATAGTTTTCAATTCTGAGTTGAATGATGTCGGAATTGTAAGTACAAACAAAATTCAACTAAAAATATGAACAAACTCCCACCTACCAATCCTTCGTAACACTTTTCTGCTGCAAATCTGGTGAAATTTCACGAATTTTATTTGGCAATATGGCGACATTTTAGAGCTGTCTAAAAAATGTGCTTTTCAAGCCCTAGCAGTGACTTTTCTCGATAATCTAAGAAGTGTATTTCACAGATGATTTATAGACAGTATAAATGAGAACTATGAACAGTTAAAGCCCGTTTACATTATTGCGGGACGAACGCGTTGCGTATGCGTTTCTCCAATCAGCGAAAGAAATGACTTTGATTGACATCTATAATACGTTGACGGATGATGCACCACAAAGAATTGAACCATGTTAAACTTCTATCCATATGTCTACGAAAGCGTTGGGGTCACGTGGTAAAAAAGTAGCAATCAGTTGCTGACACCAAAAAATAATGGTGACAGAAATAGCGATGAACGCTGGATCAAAGAAAGAATGTTATGTTAAAAAATACGTGTTTTTGAACTAACATTATAGCGAGAAATCTGCATACTGAGAAAGACATAATCTACTGAATTTAGTTAAAAAAAAAGAAAACGAAAGAAAGATAAGTGTAACGACACTACTAGTTCACATAGATCAATGATAGCTGCCAAGAAAATCAATCAAGTATAAAAAATAATAATTCAAGTCCATGAAATAGTGAAATTTGTCCTGATAATTATTTCTTTTTCCTAGTTCTGCGTGCACATTTATTCTTAATGAAAATGAACGTCTGAGTATATCAAACTGCTATAGCAAATTTTTATAAGGAATGCCATAGAAGCTGAAAAACAAACTCTGGTGAATTTTGTAAGCGATAACACACTGAAATATGGCCAAAATATTTATTTTTTAAGAATTCATTTACCTGATGATCCATAAAAGCCAAAATTGCAAATTATGCCTCTATGATGTAGCGTGGGGGGTAAAGGTGAAGGTAGCGCGGCTTGACTTTTGGGGTAGCGAGTTCAAACCCCATACTCTTTTTGCACCCTGTCTGAAACTTAATAGCTCTATATTCCAACTAGATCTATACTCGTTTTGTATAATTTATTTGTATTATGTGCATTAAATCTAATGTTTTATATATTTATTTAAATTTTCCCCTCAAGAATTTATTTTGGAAGTTGTAACATGATAGAAATTTAAAGCATACTGCCTGTATATATATTCGTTTTACATTTACGTGAATGTACATAAAAGTGCGGTGACTTTGGGATGTGGGATGTTTCCAGCTTTAACCTCCCACTGCCAGTTATCATGAAACAGTATAAATGCCCTAAGTATTTTTGTTAAAATCTTTTTTTAAAGTTTCTTATTGTAATAATTGCTTTACAATTCAGTGCCCTACAGCTGAAGCGGGGGAATTATTTAATTAAATATTTCTATTTTCTTTACCTCATGCACGTATTATACAGAGAAAGAGAGAAAAAAGTTTACCTTCTTAAATTCTTCTATAAATGGGATATAAATTTAAAATTTATAAATTAAAAATAATATTTTATGAATTATGCACAAAATGTAACTGTGCATACTGCATTTTAAAACAAAACAGATTTCTAATAAATTATCCACCTATGACATTGAAGTAATTGATGCTAAAATTTTATATGTTTTCTGTTTCCTCTCAAAATTTGGGCATATTTTGAAAATGCACAATCTCACATGACAGTCGTACACAAGCATAGCAAATTCTGTGTAATTATTGTGAACCTTCATTGCAATTACTCTGTATTTTTAAAGTACCAGCTACTTTTAAATGTGTTCAACCTTTTTATTTGCTTTGCATTAACAGTACAGTTTATTTTTAATTCTATATTATTTCATAAATATCCAAGGCTTCTAGAAATGCAGAGAATTTTTTAAAAATTTTCTTCAGCTTCTTTGCAATTAGAGGTGTTCATACTATGCGTTATAACCTTACACATCTAAAAATTGTTAACGTGCTTTACTTTCACAGTTCATGAGCAGAAATAAAAATTTTCAATAAAATCGAATTTAAGTACCTTAAGAGTCCGAATCCTATAAGTTATGCCCAGAGGCACCTGAGGGCAATAAATGCAGTTGACCACCAAACTCCCGTAAGCGCAAATCCAACGCAATAGCGTATGCGTTTCTCCCAATGACGCTACGCGTTCGCAACGCACTAATGGAAACGGGTCGTTTATAAGATGACCGAGTTTGGGCTTGTTTAGCATTGTTGTACTACTGAACTTGCGGCTCGGTGATTACTAGTACAGATTTTACACTGCACAGGGTGGGTAATCTGCGTTATTTATCTTTATTAAGGAGGATATTCGCTTACTTCTGATTTCTTCTTGAGTTATTCTTTTCGTTATTAATCTTACTTATAACAGCTGTTATTCATAATAAATTAAAATAAAATTTTAATTTTCTTGTTCACTTAGCCTAGTAAATTTAAAGAAATTTCTATAAAACTGTAGCATGCAACAATTTACTCACTATATCAAATTTCTGAAAAAATGAATGGACAAATTTTAATAAAATTTGGTACGAATATTCATTTATAACTTAGAAAGAAATTTACCATTCAAAAGTCATTTTATGTTCGCGTGATTATCGGTAGAGCGTTCTGATATTTAACTGGAAATGAGTCTAATGTGGGATATGGCGTCCTCTCACAGCCAGGCAGGTCGCGCAGCATGATGCCGTGCGAAAAGGGATGGAGTTGTGAAGTTCCTGTGATAATTGGTCTGACTTCTTGCAGCAAGGCCACTTTGAATTCCGGGATAGTTCTCGGAAGGGCATGTGAGAATGAAAGTGCCCTCCCAGGAGCGTATCAAACATGCCCTATAGGGTTAAGGACAAGAGATCTTGTTCGTCAATACATTAAGCGAATACCCTAACCTTCCAGTTAACTACAAAAAGCTGAGTTTTAATGTGCAGGAAAGTTGTCTTCCATTAACAGGAACCCATGACCAACTGCATTAATGAAAAGTCGAACATAGGGCTCTAAGATCTCTCTATACAGCAAAGCTGTCAGGAAATCTTTGGTAAACACATGCAATGGTATGTGGCTATCCAACATAATGTCTGCCCAAACCATTACGCCAACACCACCGTAACGGGCCTTTTTTCTGCTGAGGGAGGGATGGTGTCGTGTTCTAAGCTCTCTCCAGATATAGGTAAGCCAAGAATCAGTGTCTAGGCTGAATCTCGACTCATCCGTAATAAGCACATTACTCCACAGAAGTCTGGTCCAAGGCGCATGTTGTCTGCACCACGTTAAACGCGCTCTTTTGTGTACTGCATTGAGTGGGCTGAAAACAGCGGGTCTTCTGGCATACAGCCCTACCTCATAAAGCCTTAAGGCAAGTGTACACCGTGAAACTCAAACTCTAGTGCTGTGTGTCGCCTTGCTTAAAGTGCCAAATAACAATCCTCCTTCGTTGTTGGGATCTTGGTCGATTTTGTCCAGATCTTCCCGATGTAGATCCAGTGCCTGAAATTGTTTCCACAAATTACAGACGACACTGGGCGTTTACATTGAGCTATTAGTCATCTGCTCTTTGATTAGCTTGCCCCTAATCTACATTTAATTCTCCATCTCCTTTCATCAGCCCTTACTTATCTGATTCCTTATAAAATTTATCCAACTCTTGCAAGAATTATGAGAAATGTCATGAAAGAATACAAGCACATAGATAACCCAAACCCCTCATGTGCTTATATCTCATCCACAATCACAGCTCAACAGCACGTTACATGTACGCTTAATGTATTGGACTCTGAATATTTGCGTACGTCTTTGGCGGCATAATTAGAACCTTCAGTTGAATACGTTTCGTGAAAATAGACATAATTTTAATTTCTCTTAATTTTGCACACAAATATACATAATCAGAAATCAAATGGCTTTAAATCAAATATATTTCTATAGTGTATTTCACGTCTGAATGAAAATATAAACATCATTAATACATAATTAAAACTTGTAAGTATAATTAAAATACATGCATTATTAAAACTTGTTATTAGATGAGAAGAAGGCATGTATTTTGAAATAATGTATAAAGCATTAATTAATTAATTAATTGTGGTAGGACACTCGATAGGTCTATCTAAAGAAAGATATCTTTGCAGAGGCACTTTTAACGGAGACTGCCTCGTACTAATATGAAAAATTATTATGATAATGTTATACAACCATTATATTACTTATGAAAAACAAATATTTTTTTCAAAAATAAATAAACACATTCTGAGAACTGAATGCAGATTTAAAAATTTGATACCAGTTTACATATTATGGTTTCACAAACACAGCTGTTTGCACTTTTTTTATTGATTCCGTGATACGTCTTAATGAATTTTTGGCCATGGTCCATCACTTAGATAATATTTGAAGACAATACATAGAGTTCTGCAATATACTTTTCAGGGGTTTATTTTAATTTTCTAATAGTTATTTTTATTTTTGAAAAAGCCTTTCTTTTACTTTCTCTTTTCACACCTATGTTTTCCTGCCAGAATGAGTTTTTAGGATTACTTTTATGTAAATGCGGTAAAAACTAGTATTTAAGCTGAAGTCTGTGTTATTTCACTAAAAGAGCGTAGAAGAGTTAGGAGAGTGTGTTCTCCCTTCCGACCACGTTGTTCTTAATCTTACTACTACTCGGCCGCATTGTTACTTGCTTGCTAGTATCCGCTGGTGATCTTAAATAAGGGCCGAAACTATTAGTTAATTCTGTGTAGCTTCGGCTGATTTTATTGCAGTTAGTATTAGATTAGGTTTTTATTTTCTGTTTTGAATTAAAGCCCAAGTGGAGCCCTATTGTAAGCCTGAGAAAGGGCCATCTGTTCATTTATTTTAAGGTGGAATAAAGAGTAAATTTAACACTTCTTTGAACTTCTTACTGACTAGAACTCCCCGATAAGTCGCTACACAGTTCTTAAATATTCTAGCCCTCAACTACTTCCAAATTAGATAGGATATTACAACTTTATTACGTTCATTTATCCATTAGGACGTTATTAGATATAAAACTATAATGAGATGAAAGAACGAAATGTAACATTATTGGATTCTACGAATAGGATACAATATGATGGAGAGTTTTGAAAAATATGTTTCATAAAATCCATAGCCTAATACGTAGATTAATTTAAGATGTTTTTGTTAGATTCCGTATTTCACAGCTGTTTAGACTACCTATTTTTATCACTTCAAAATTTCCTTGACACCAGTAAAGTATTATTAACTGTAGAAAAACTCACAACTTACTTGCAAGTAAAAAGAGAATATTCAGTTTCAGAATGCAATAATGAATTTGATTCTGATACAATATTTATCTTTTATTTTCCAAAACTCCCAGTGAAGAAGATCAATAAAACGACATCATTATAAAAGACTTATACAATAAATAAAGATAAAGCAGAACAAGCAATAGAATATTACTTATTGAATTCGTCCAGTAACTAAGTAAAAAGAGATAATACATATGAAAATTTATTCATCCTGCGGCCCAAAAGCAGTATTAAAAGGAAAAAAAAACGATTTTGAATCAGCAATGTAGCTTTGCTTACCCAAGTGAAAAGAAGAGATGCCGACATTCTATAAAAACAGAGAAATGGAATCATTGTAACGGAAAACTGTCACGGTTTTGAAATAATAAGCTTTGGTGGTTTGCAATTAATTTCCCTCATCTGATTTTTAACGCCGATGCGTATCGGAAAACTTACAAAAGATTTTTATTTTATTCTTAGCTATTTCGCCTTTCAGTTGTTCCCATTGATTCAGCCGTCTATGACGGATACAATCCTGGATCCGTTGAAGCAGAAACAGCAATAGGAAACTATCAAAATCTAATGTCTGTGTTGGTGATCGAACAGAAAATGTTTCAAGATGGATGGATGAAACATATGGCACATTTTTAAATTGTGTTTTTCAGTGTCAAATAAATATTTCTTAGCTATTTTAGAGTAATGGAAAAGGATATTTCGTTGTAAGATATATAATAATGGGACTGGTATTTCAGCGTTTTTAATATTTGATATTATGATAATCTTTTCTTCATGATCACAAAAGAAAGTGGTTAAATATAAGAATTGGAAACCTTTTGTAAAGGATTTATTCAAACACTTGAAAAGATGAATTTTAAATTCTGTATAAAATATCCTATTAAGTTCCTGATTAGTTGTGATGTGTTGATGATTAGTTTTGATTCCTGATTAGGTTCCTATGAGTTTCAACAATTATTATTAGACGCTAATACTGATAAAGTGAAGGATCGGATGACTAAATACACCTTATAACTGTGGATAGTTCTTCACTGTTCTTCATTAATTGCAATTAGTCAGTACGGGATTGAGTCTATAAGGTATATGTCCTTTTGAAATATATTAAGTCATTCACGCTCAGCAGCTATTCATAATAAAGCCACCCCTCTTTAGGAAATCTCTGCAAAGCATGTATGAATTCTGCAGTGCTCTCTAAGTGTTCAATAGGATTTAAATCTAGCGAGTACGAGGTCTGGCGGTGAGTCCAAGCAATTATGGAGAATGTTAATTAGATCAAGTCTTTGATGTCCTTGCATGATGTAGAAGTTGGATTAATTTGCTAGTAAACACCATCATCATCGGAGAACATGGCCATCATAAAAGTATACAGTGCTTTGTAATGAATTTTGTGTACGTCGCTTTACAGTTTATAGAACCACCACAATCTTGCTAAATATGCTATGGGCAGAACAGAATTTACTCTATATAATTTCTTCTACATAACGATATACTCATCCCTTCTAAACAAATAAATTAATGATTATTTCAACCAAAAATAAAAGATCCTAGTCTTTCAAGGTTCAATCATAATACTCTCCGGCTCTAGATAGGCGTATTATTAAATGCCTTCGTATCTGCAGAAATATTAGTACTAGCTGAAGGATATCAGACTGTATGGAATACTTTTCATATCTTATACTGCACTAGCGTGGACGAAAACTAACATTTACTTGAGATAAAAATTTGACAATAAGGCTTTGCTCTTGCACAATTTTCAGATGTTCACCTTACTCTATGCTGAGGTAAGGAACTGAGATAATCCTGTAAAATCTTCGTTTGCTTGTTACGAAAATTTAATTTAACATTGCATGCATTGTATTATAGTCGAACAATTTGCTCATAGGTATTAGAATGCCCATGCTTCTCATACCTACACAGTCAAATGGTGATAAATCATACACACTGTTGAAGCATATCATGTTCACACTATAGAAGGATTGCCCGGATCAATAATTATAGCACCACCTATCTCAGTTTAGCTACACACACTAGCCAATGAATTAACCCAAGATCGATATTTTATTGGACTGCTTTATTGGACTGTTTGCATGGATAACTGTTCTAGTTCGTTTAGGCATCTACATGCTTCTAGAGTGTATTTAAGTCCAGAGAATACCATGCATTGACTATGCAGCTTTTTAGATGGAAGAGGAGAGTACTGTCGAATGCGTCTTTCCACCGTATTCCACACATTTTCTAAAGGGTTAGGAACCGGGCTATGCGGTGGCCAGGGAAGGTGTTGGAAGTCAGATTGATGTGCCGTGAACCGATTTTGAAGGCTTCTGGCACGATGTATAGTTGCATTATCGTCCATGAAGTATCCGTCGCGATCAGAATAAAAATGCAACATTGCAGGGTGCACTTGATCTGCTAGTATATGTAGGTATCTCATGCCTGTTTGTTTACCCTCGAAGAACACCAGGGCACCACTTCCATGACAGCAGAACATGTCCCATATCATGATATTTGCACCAGACCTTGTATAGTGTGAGTAAGGCAAGATGGCTTCATGGCTTCATGGGGTTCCAGCCAAATTCGACGTCTTCTATCAGTACAAAGTAAGATATAGCGTGATTCATCCGACCACATTACGCGTTTCCAATCCTCAGATATCCAGTGTCTTCTTTCCCGATACAATTGCAAACCGATTCTTGCATGTCGGGCAGAAATGATTGGTTTTTCTCCCAGGCATCCCACAATGCATTCCTATCGTCTGTCATTCTCTGCGCATGGTTCGAGCTGAAATCTGTTGGGAAGAGCCTTGATTGACGATCTGTGTCAGCTGAAGCACAGTAGAGTCCCTGTTCTGCCGTACAATTCGTCGGAGATGACGCCGATCACTCGTTTGGAAATCTGTGCTCGATGCACAGTTACGTCTTCTAGAGAAAGACTATGGGCTCTGATTCCAGCTTTTGAAAACCTTTGATATGGCTGCTTTTGAGAACCCAGTGAGATTTGCTGTCTTCGAAATC
>KL868992.1:0-16555 GCA_000611955.2 Stegodyphus mimosarum | reverse complement strand
GAAAGAGGTATGATTACTAATTTTCTTTCGAACCCTGAATGTAATAATTATATACAAACACATTTATATGCTTTTCCATATTTTTACATGTACTTTCTCTACCAGCCAAAACTCATTCCGCAATCACAAGAAATACTGAATTTTACGAATAATCAAATAAAATTGGAAAAACTTTTTATGTAAGAAAGACTATGCTTTAAGTAAATACCATATACTTTTAGAACAAACAATTTCTACTCTTACTTACTATTCTCACAGCAACACACTCAAGCCAAGGAATGAAGGTCACTGACAGACAACTTAATGTAAAAGTGATGAAATATATAATTACATTTTATATATCACAAAGAATTTTAAGGGTAAAAAAAAGTGTAAGAATGAAAGAGTATGCATAAATTTATGAATACATACCTGCTTAAACCAGGAAGCCGGAGCTGCAACAGCATTACATTCCTTTAGATATATGTCCCAATCAAAGCAACCTACACGTACAAGAAACATTACATATAACTCTTGAAAAGAAAAGGAGAAAATAAGAAATAACGGCTCTATTATTTAGCAGACAAGGAGCAAAATGAGACTGGACAAGTATCTGAAAATGTAAAGAAAATGTTAAATTTACAAAGTAAAATGTATTTTATATGCATGTTCAAAACTTCAAACCTACTACTCAAATTCACCTCCAGACTGTATCTATAATTTATAATTAAATACACAGCTGAACTATCTTAGCAAAATATGAGTTTTATCCTCACATACAAACTATTAAAACTCACTAACTTATATTTCAACACCGAAGCTTGGGTTAAAAAATTCAGATGTATTCATTTACAGTTTGTACTGTAAAAATGCTGCATAAAAACTAGAACCACTACGAAGAAAAGATGGCAAAAAGATCTTTATATCCCTCTAAATTTTTCAAGTTGCTTCACCCCAAATGAAGTACTTCTCTTTAAAAATTAAATCTAAAATAACATCTAAACAGAAAAGATGTTTATAAGCCATAAGAAGGAAGTTGATTTTTTTATGCATCTTATAAGTTAATTTTAAGAACTGGCACGAAGAAAATCTAAATCCCAAAAATGCAGTTGATTGATGAAAAGAAACGCTTATCCACTATACATAAAAACAGTAAAGCAACTCTGTATCTCTCATAATCCTTATTTCTTAGTCTCTTGAAAATATTTCTTTGTAAGAAATTACATTTCTTTTCATGATTTTACCTCAAATGAATCAGATATTCCTAAGATGTCGAAAGAAAAGATTCGAAATATTGACGTCTTTCACAAAGATGGTTACAATCGCTGTCACCATATTTACCCTTCTAGCCAAAGTAAATTTCTATGGCTACAATATCACTAGAATGTACTCTTCTTCTCCCAGTGAAAAGTCGACCAGCTACATCTGCACCAACTTAAAGATCAATAAACCCCGATGAATCCTCAGTGTCATAAAATGGTATATTCAAAGACTGGAGCTCTTTAACCCATGAGCCATTTAAGGCAGATGTTGCAGCATCACAAATTGTATCTTCTTCATAAATATCAAATGTACAAGGAAAATCATCATCTAGGCTCTTTAGCTTAATTTTGTAGATATTATGTAAATTTTCAGGAATTCCTTTTTCTCCAAAATGGGCATGGCTCAAAGTCTGTTGTCTAGAAAGCATCATGCCTATATAGGATATAGAAATGAACTAGAAATTAAGTCCTCCCTCAAACACAATTTTTTCGGTCTTGTGTCACATAAAGCTAGAACACAAAGTGTACAATTACTTCCAATTAATTTTACTTTCAGGTTCTGCAGAAATATTGGTGGTGAGTTGTTAACAATGTGTTATGATTCACAGAAGTTTCTTCCTTGCTAGTTTCTTTCCACTGCTGTTTATCACAAACTTCTTAACATTTATTTTATTGTTAGGTAGTTCCAAACACATAATTACATTGTGATTCTTATGGCTAATGGCCCATTTAATAGACCTCCAGCATTTATTTGCATAATGACTAGCATTTAAACAGCGACAGCAGTGTCCATTATCTTTTAAAAGTGTTTGTCTTTCTGAAAATGTCATTTCTTCAGCTTTAAAACAATTAAAAAATTGTGTTTTTCGCCGCAAAACACACATTTTTAACTGGAGAATCAGCATTCAACAAACTTACTACTTTTGATGGTCATTAGTGAAGTTTTAATAAGATTTAATTTCACATGACATTTCATTCTTCAAACCAAATCCAGCTACAGCTAAATTTATGCATTCTTTGGATGTTACTTCTGGTTTAAAAATTTTTAATAAACCGTCCTGTCTACATTTTGGTTTTGGAACATGGCCAACATTTGTGCTTCTTTTGATTGGCTCTGAAAACGTTCCCAGGTCAGCAAGACTCAACTGCAGTCACGATGCCAAAGGTTTAGAGAGCCTGAATTTGTTGTTCCAAATTATCATATAATGAACATAAGTTATTAGACGAATTACTAGAATTTCCATTTCTCAGGACCAATTTTGATAATTCTCTCACATAAACTTCCACTTGAAAATCATTTTGACCAAAATGAGCCCTCAAACATTTTATGGCCTTTGAATAATTAGCAGCTGCAGGAGGAAAACTTTCTATAACCTTCTTTGCACATGAACCCTCAACAGTAGCTTGTAATATTGAAATTTATCACTGCCAGAAATCATAGTATCTTCGTCAATTTTTTCAAACTCAACCCCCCCCCAAAAATAACCATTCCTTAATTTCAGTATCAAATTTTCGTAATTCAAGCTTCGGAAGTTTAAATGTACATTTGTATACATTCTCATTAATAGGTTCATTTAAAATCAAATTTAAAGTACCCACGTTTTATAGATTCTAAAGAATATTTTAGTGGTCAGTGTGCTGAGAAACCGTATGTGTGTATTTTCCAAACAGTCAGCTTTCCAAACAAAAACATTAAGCCCCGACTGTAGTTCAGAAGAATCTATCTTACTTTTCTTTATAACTTCCTCTAAAACATTGAAGTATGTTGTAAATGCAGCTCTGTGAATCTCTTTGTCAAGTTTAATAGCTTCTTTAGCTTCCATTTTTATATTTTAATTCCAAAGAAACACCTCTTTAGTCCTGCAAAGTTTACCAGAAAATGTTTGCTTGCGCATCAAAATAAATTATTATGTTACCAGCGTATCACAGACTCTAGAGATTAATAAACATATTTTAAAGTACTTATTTGTTGCTGAAAATAAGTCCGGATCTTTAATAAAAAATCCTTCATGTAAATAACAATTATTCTTTTTATAAGACTACTTACTACACACACACATATTTTTGCCAATTCTGTAAGTTGCTTTGTTGCTACTTCCAAGAAATAAAACTAACAATAATTATTAGTGACCAAGCGACGTTAATTAAATAAAATTAAATGAAAGTACGTATAATATGCAAAATACATGTCATGTGAAATCCAACAAGTATCTCCGAGCAAGAGCTGTGAGGTCAAGTTAATTTCCTCATGCTATTTTCCCTTCAAGATTCTACTTGTGTTTTAGAAAATAAAACCGATTTAGATTAAAGCAGCTATCTTTCCAACAACAATTAATACTCGATATCAGATAGTTGTACTTTCAAGGTTTGTTCTGAGGGAGAGGGAACTGCATTATATTGAAAGTTCCAATAACTGGTATAACTGGAGTTGACTTTTTTATTTAAAATAAGTTAAAAGTAGTATCTACCCAGTACAGAACGTTACTTATGAGAACTTATAATGCACTTAATAGTGAAGAAAGTACATTAACAAAGGAAATTAAAAATTTCAAGTTACTGAAGAAAAAAGCTAAACATTTATTTAATGTTGAAATGAAGGTACTAGATATTCTTTTTAAAGAAGATGTACATGGAACTAATGCTTAAAGAAACAGATAATTATGAATTCAGAAGTACAGAATTTTGGAAAATAAATTAACAGAACTTATTTCTGATATTCCAAATGTCACTGGCTGGTCTGGTTTTCAAACAAGATCAGATATTACATTTTTGGAGTCATTAGTTTTTTTCTTCTTTTGAAGCAGGAGATGTAAAAAATGTGCAGTACCCTCAAATATGGACCTCTCAAGTATGTGACGAGTGTGCTACCATTACACCACAAAGACAAACTGGAAGGATGGAGAAAATATCTTATACATTATCCTAAAATCAAACTACCAACTTTGATGTAATGTACAAAAAAGGTCAGAATTTTGAAGTAAATTTAAGAAATATTTGAGGGGAAAAAACCCAGTTAAAACACTGCTGATAAATCTGCTTATTTGGCTCAGATAATGGAAAATAATTCACCTGTGGAAGATGTATTAAAAAATCTTTTGTTAATTCACAATAGTTATAAAAACACAGAAAAATCATTGCAAACATGTTTCGATAATAAAGAATTATTAGTTAATATTTATATTCATGATTTGCTATAACTTGTTATTCAAAAGTAAAATATGAATTTGCAGTAAAAACTGTCTGATGGGACTCAAATTAAAAGACACACTGGGAACCTAAACAGATAAATTGTACGCAATATTGTTACCTACTTATAAAGTCAAAGGACTTAGCACCTGGGACAGGCTGATTCACACATACAAGGTCAAAAAGCTCAAATGATGAAAATGTAGAAACCAAGGTTTGAACCTTGAACACCTGTGCTTTCTGTAGGGCGAAGTTGAGGAATATTTGTCGTCAGCAGCAAAAGGTTTAACGTTGAACGGCTCATTTCATAACACAAAAGAAAAGTTCAAGTTTAAAGATGACAATCTCATTTAATGCCTCTGGCAACAGAATTTTTTACCTTTTTTTTATGAATGTTGAAAAGTTGTATATTTTGTTTTAATACAAATCACAGCTCATGGGAATGTTAACAAGCATGTCTAACGGTTAGTGTTGCAAAGCTGTTACAAGTTACAAATTATTGCCTGCAATGCAACATTAATCTAAAGAACACTCGGCTGTTTTTGTGTTTAAAATGTGGACATTCTGCAAAGAAGCATTAAATATTGTCTGTTTTGTACATAAGAAAAGCCATTGGTAAACCTTCAGAACTACTATGAGGCTCTTGTTAACATATCTATAGTTTAGATTTCCTAAAGTTAAAAATGTGTTTTACAAAAAAGATATTCCACCTGTACTGTTACTTGTTCTAGCTCTTAATATCTTGCATTTAATACAACACAGCTCAAGAGCAGGGTTACAGATACACAAGAAAAGAATGCCTCAGTCATGCGTTATTTGGTGGGATGACTACTGATGTGAATGTAAATTTCATACAATTTATTTGGCAAATATGAATTTTGATACATTAAGTCAAGATTTTATTTGCATTATATACCATTCATTAGAATTGGCAGAAATTATCAATCCTCCAGAAGTAGATATAGAAATTCTCAAAGCAGCAGACAGTGCATTTAAATTGTTAACGAGAAGTTGCAAACAAATTGGTCACACAGCTAATGAATTAAAAATAAATCAGAACGGATAAAAACTGCAGAACTCGATAGTCAAAATGTTTATCACATTTATGGGCTTTCAACTCACTTGGTATAACTAATATATCTGAAAAAGGAGTAAAGTGGTGTAAGAATCTACCACGCAACATTTTTTTAGCACTTTTAGACAGAACCATTTTGCTGTGTCTTCATGAATAGAACTTATCTACTCTAAAAATTATAAGCTGCCACTTTAAAGGTTACACAATATACCACTGAGAAGCTTGAATAAGGTAATATTTACCAGAAATATTAAAATGCGTTCAAAAAATGACTTAAAGATAATAAAGAAGGTGCCATGGAATGAATTATATTAGTCCATCATTATTTATCCTGCACATGTTACAAAAGAATATCATTAGCCACGGATGCTTCTTTTACAAAAAGGGTAACCCAAGTCTTAGATTGTTTTGAAAAGGCACTCAACTTCACTTAATTAATGACTATATATATATACATATATTGTTTCCTACAATTTGGCTTATTTCTGAGTGATAAATTTTCTCATATTTCTTTGAATTAATGATGAAAGTGTGTTACAACAATACAGGTACTGATGAGTTGCACTTTAGAACAAGTAATCTCTTTTTGCTTGAAGCATAAATTTAGTATTATTTATAATCCATTTTAGACAAAAATGCGGAAAATTAAAAATATTTTTCTCACATAGCTCTTAAATGAATTAATAGTATTTATCTGCATAGCTGTGTAACTAGCATGAAATTATATTACAACACTTCGTACAAATGCCCAGAGAATCGCAACAGAATAAATATATGAATTAAGATGGCAGGAACATATAAATCCCAATTTAAAGACAGACAATGTTACACATTTATTAAAATTGCTTTTGGGGGGGAATGATATGCTTCAGAAGAATGTAAAAATTTGTTTTAAAAAAGTCACCAAAAGAAGCATTTTGATGATTGCCCGCAAGACTTAACCCTACTGGTGTAAAATGTCCTAGTCTTATATTAAAGTTTTACTGCAGCATACAAAGGAAATAAATTGAATGAAGAACTAGGATTAAATCTGAATTTTTGAAATGGCTTCTTTATGGTCAACAAAAGAATTTCAAGCCTGATAAAATATGAAGTAAATCAGTGCTCAACGCATATTTTCTGTGATACCAGGTAAATGACACATGCAGCGGAAGATTTCATTCGTGCCGAAGGAACTAGTTCATTTGAAGTCCAGTTATTTCCAAGTTATGCCTAGAGTTCCCCTAGGTGGTAAAAAAGAAACAACTATTGTCAGATACTATTGCTTCTTGTCTTGCTACAATAGTTCTAAAGAAATTTAACTTTGAGAAGGTAGATTATGGGAATAATTCAATTATGTACTTGCATGGATACGAAGGGAAGAGTGTGGATGACATTTGTTCAAAATCAACTAAAGGAAATAAGGCTTTTGAAACTTTTTGAAGAGTGGAGACATTTATCTGGTTCTCACAACTCCGGAGATCTGTATTCAGTATGTGCACTCTCCTGGTCAAACTGGTGAGACGGCCCAAAACAGCTGTTCGAATTCCCAGAAAATTGAATTGCCTCGCTAAATGCCCAACCTGTGAGGAAATAAACCGCGAGAAGAAAAGATCATTGCTTCATCTTTAGTCCCCACCTTGGTGCTTAATTTACTGACTGCATACTCCCTCAGTTATACGACAGTGAAATTGCTCAGCTTGCTAAGATTTACCTTACTAGAGACATAAAGAAATAATGGAGATCTTACTGTTAATGAATCATCTGAAAGCACAAAAAGGAAGCATTTACAAAATCTTTAGTCTGATTAAAGAAAATTGAATAATGATTATTAAATAGTTCAGGCAACAAGAATCAGCAGTAATTTTATAAGTCTGCAGTGCCAGTTTTGACCACAGAACGCTCAGCAACTGCAGGGGTGAAAATAAGAAGAGATTCCTGAACTCACACAAAACCAATGAAAACAATAGATTAAAAGACAAACTTTCAAAAAGCTCCATTAAAAAATTAAAATACAACTACTGGTGCCACCTATTGATGGAAAATGAAAAGTATGAAGTAACTTAAAAAAAAGCTGAGAATGCTCTGATTGTAATCTGGATCATTCACTTGAACTGGAAAATCTTTACGATGTACAATGTACCTACAACACAGAGTTGCAATGGAAGATGATTTTAGAATGAAGAAAAGTGGTTTAAAAAAACCATACTTTCCACTTTCCTCAGAAATTACGATTTTTTGACCCACAATGTTGGACAACAGACAATTTAAGTGTTTCTATTAACCTAACATATGATTCATGTTCTTCAGTGCAGAGTTTTAAAGCTCTCCCAGTCGAAACAACATATATTAAAACACACTTAAAAGGAATACTGTACATATCCCAGGTGTTCATATCCAAAATGGGATCTTTTAAGTATGGAATTATGAACTTTATTGATCGAATAAAAAATGACATGAAAGTTAAATTTCTGTTACATGCATGGAAATTTACAGCTAATTGGGTTGTTCAGAAAGTAATTTCGTTTTTTTTCCAACAGACTACTTAAGCTTATTTTTACAGAAACTTCACACTTAAGCCACATAATCATTATATATTTTGACAGCTGATATAAGCAAAGCTTACTTGTGAAAAGTTTGATCGATTCTATGCAGTAATTTTTGGTTGGTGCCCTTTCAAATATGGAAAGTTAAAAGCAGCATTTTCGGCATATTTTACAGTTTTACTATCAAAAAGATAAAAATGCTGTTCAAGCAAGGGGGGGAATCGATGTGCATGGAGAAGATGTACTGACAGAATGCCAGTGCCAAAATTGGTTTGCAAAATCTTGATCTGGCAATTTTGACCTTGTAGATGCACCATGTTCTGCAAGGCCAGTTAAAGCTGATAAAGACACAACAAAGCAGTAATCGACGTAAAGCAGTGAATAACAACTCGTGAGATCGCTGAGATATTAAATCTACTGAATTTGACTATTCATGATCATTTGTAACACCTACGTTTAATCTTCGAGCTCGACATATGAGTTCTTCACGTTTTTACAGAAAGAAATTATGAATTTTATAATCCCATCAGCTGCACAAACTGAACTATTCACTTAAGCAGAAAAGGCCAGAATTGATCAATAGAAAAGGTGTAGTGTTCCACCATGATAATGCAAGACCTCATACAAGTTTTGTAACTTGCCATAGCTTTTACAGCTTGGATGGGATATACTGCCACACCCACCATATTTTCCAGATCTGACACCTGATTATTTTGTTCCAGTCCCTATAAAAATTTTTAGATGATAAAACCTTTATTTCAAATGAGGAGGTGAAAAATCACATGGATCAGTTTTCGACAGCAAAGGAAAAAATTTTTTAGTAGTATGGAATCACGCTACTGCCAGAAAGATGGCAAACGTTATTAGACCAGAATGGACAATATACAATTCAATAAAATATTTATAGACGAGAATATTTTAATCACTCAGAAGAAAAGCCTCTGACAACAGTAGCTGCTTTTAAGTAGTTTAATTCTTGATAAAAAGCCAACTTGAAGGCACAAACCTGGAATGCTTAGAAAATGAAAGAACAAAAGGAAACTCACTTCTGTTTAGTCAGCCGACTAACAATAACACACTTAAGATAACAAAATTTTAGGAACCAAATCTGGCATACATAAAAAAAGATCCTTTAGAAATTAGAATACATGAAATATACTCACATCAAAATTTAGCTTTATGCACACACAAATATTGACATTTCATGAGATATCAAATTAATGCAATCCCTTTTTCAAGGAATGCCCGAAAGATGAGACTGAATTAGCATTACCAATCAAAAGGTTTTTAATGTGCAAGTCAAGGCACTGTAACATCTAATACTGAATGCATGAGTGAATTTATGCAATGCAGTAAGTGATTTCAATGTGTGAGCAGTCATAAAGATTTGTTATGGCTCTCAAATACGATATGGAAGAAACTGTAAGGTGTCACATAATTTTTATTGTTTCATGACATTTTTTCCTGTGTTGGTTGGGATCCCATGACAGCTAAGCAAACATGGAATTGACGGATCTAGAAGGGCCATACTGAATGCCATGTAGGACCTTGGCGGCCACTGGCCACTAATGCCCAAGAGGACAGATATGTTGCCTTAACAGTCTTGTGGGATAGCCATGTCAGAACCTGAATCCAGAAACTTGAATCGTGTGCTGAATGACAAGTGTCTACACAGTCAGTGGGAGGAACTCTGCAGCACCACAGACTGTCAGGATGGCAACCTTTCTTGTGGCCACTCATGACACTACAGCGTGGAGAGGCTCACCTACAGGGATGTGAAGAATGGTGCATTAACACAGCAGAATAAAGCATCATTAAGGATGAATGATGTGGAGGCAAGAAGGAACACGAACACTGCCAGCTTTCACTTGTCATCATCATACAGGCCCATCACCTGGTGTGCTGGTACGAGGTGCTATTAGGTATACATCTCTGTTGCCTTTTGTTTCATAGCCAGTAACGTAGACAACCACTGTTATATTTCTGACATGTTAAGGCTCATAGCTGGGCCCTAACTTCGAGGCCTGCGTGATGTCACTTTACAACATGCCAATGCAAGATCAAATGTTGCCCACTGTCTAGACCTTTCTTGATACAAAGGGCGTTCAACTGTTGCTCTAGCCAGCTAGATCTTCAGATCTCTTACCCACTGTGAATATCAGGACATGAGTTGCTGAGAGAAAGGCACACAAGTGAGATTAAAGAATTCCTGCAGAGAGCTGAAGCCACATGGAATTAAGTCCCTGTATATGTCATCCAAGCTCAGTTTGACACAATGCTCAGCCAGATTACAACAAATTCAATCACATCCTTCTCCCATTATACTGTATATGTACAATAAATACAATTTTGCTGTTTCCTTTACTTCCTTGTATACCAATTTTAATTGTCAGTTTAATGATTTGTTACATTAAAATTTCATTCTCTTCTTTTTTACATGTACTATCTGAATTATTTAATTTTCTACTTTTCTTCTATAATACATGAGGCATTAAAGAGAAAATAAGAACTTGAATACCGAGAGAGACACTTGAAAAAGGAATGCAGTACAAGTAAAACAAAATTCTTAAAATTAAAAATGCAAGAAAAAATACTAGCATTCTTAACACAACATAAAATGTTGATATGACTACATTTTTACAAATGCTGCCGGTCTGTACAGTACGAAGTCTGAGATCTGGACATCCAATATCTGGAATGATCTAAAATCTGGACCTTAAAGCCACCAACAAAAGTTTTTGTTTAGGACTTATGCTTTACACATGTGCATTTTATTTTTTTCTGTACAAAAACATGTGGAGAATCACGATTCTTAAGTTCACTTCGGCCCTAAATAAAATACCTCGTTATTGAAAAAACAATCATTTTAGCATAAATTTGTGTGATCAATAATTTGGCTACGTAGCTGCATATATGCTTGGCATACATCTGAAACTGGAACGTACTACCTAGAACCATCGTTGATTTTACAACTACTAATATTTTATATCTCTGATACCAATCTGGTGAATCATTATTATATTTTGCTTTCATCACCGCATCTTTATCAACACATGACACCTTGAGTATTGACTCATGCAGTGATGCCTAAACATTTTTTTATATTAGTGACTGAATAATGAAGCATATGCAAACATTTTATGTTGTGTCATTCATTATGCTTGGCCATGATTACAGATTTAAGTTAAATTTGCTAAATGTTTACGAGGAAAAATGTAACAAAAATTTTTATCCATATGCTAAAAATAAATTTTGTTAATGATACTCATAGACCAAAAGATTACATTTAGTGCCATATGAATTAAGAATAACTGATTTTCTATTCACATAAACCCAAAGCCACAAAAACCAGAGCCAGAGCTTGCATGGCCACAGAATTTAGGAAAGAGAAAATTTTTTGAATTTACAGAAGCACTGAGTAACAAAATTAAAGGATGATCAAATTTTTTAGAATTCAGGGAAAGCAGTGGGATCCAAAATTAAAGGCGTGGCAAAAATTTAGAATTTAGGAAGGCACTTGGTAGCAGAATTTAGGACATGCTGACACTGCATTAGGCAGCAAAATATCTAGCGCCAGCCCTCAGTAAGTTTTGAGCCATTAGCTTAAGTAAATGTGGAAGTTTATTTATTCAGGACTCATATAAGCCTTAAGCAGGAGCAAGAAATAAACATAAGTATAATAAGTAACTAACCTAATGCAATCATGCTTAACTGTCTCAATAGACGATAGAAGCGAGACAAAATTTAGCGGAAGAACTTGTCTTTCGTTGCCAATCTCATGTATATTGGATGCTATTAAGCTAGGCTAAAATTTAACTTTACTAATTCCAAAGAATTTGAGTTAATATAGCAGACTGCACTGTTCCTAACTTTCTGATTTGATCCACTTTTTATTAGTTTATTCATTCAGGAGCTGCAACAGGATCTACAAGGTGAAAGCATGTCTCGATGTCCATTAAACAAAAAGTGGAATTGCTGCAAAAACTGGATATAGGTACATCTGTCTGAAAATTATGCAAGTATGGCAATGGAAAGGTAACTGTATATGACATACCAGAAAAAAGAACTTTATGAATTGTAGTGGATTCCGACACCCCACTCGAAATGAATAACAGAAAGTTATTCGCTATCATAAAAGTGACAATAATGACAAAGTGATGATTGATTGGTTAGACAGAGATGCAACAAGGGTGTGCCATTGACGGGTCCAATCCTAATG
This sequence comes from Stegodyphus mimosarum, assembly GCA_000611955.2. Classification (NCBI taxonomy): domain Eukaryota; kingdom Metazoa; phylum Arthropoda; class Arachnida; order Araneae; family Eresidae; genus Stegodyphus; species Stegodyphus mimosarum. The sequence continues at coordinate 4,309 of KL868992.1, read as the reverse complement.
GTTCAAGCCAAAATACTTCACGAAGAAATGAACTTAAAAACAGGGTGCACATATTCGATACACAGGTTCACCAAATGTTAAAATCACTGTGGTATAAACGCAATTAAAAATTTCAGTTGAAAATTCTTCAGCTGATACAGAAGCCGAACTATTTGCAGATGAATTCATTAAACTCAGTGACACGCTACCTCCAGGACAAATTTATAACATTCATGAAACTGGTCTTTTCTGGCAATATGTACAGCAAAATACTTTGGCAACCTCTACAGAAAAGGCTCTAAATGGTGTCAAAGATTCCAAAGCTCGACTAACAATTTTAGCAGGTGCAAATGCTGCAGGAACGCACAAGTGTAAACTTTTCGTAATCAGAAAAAATATGCGACCTCGAGCATTTAAAGGAGTAAAGATTTTCTCATTACATATCATGCAAATAAAAGAACACGAATGACATAAGCGTTAAAGTAGGATTTTTTTGAAAATCATTTCATACCTGAGACTCAGCTAAATTTGAATTCGGTTGGTTTACCTGATGATCAAAAATTGTCACTGTCTGGCTCATATTTCACTTAAAATTTCAATGAAAGATAGTGTATCAGAGTGATTCTTTCCTCCAAGTCCTTCATTCAGTCTATGGATATCGGAATAGTGCGAGCGCTAAAGTGCGAATATAAAGTCGCATTTTTAAAATCCATGTTAAATTACTTTTTAATATTGGCAAGAATTTAAAAAATATTTTAGCATAAAATCTGCTGTGTAGAGCATCGCAGGATCGTGGAAAGATGAGCCTCCAGATACTTTAAAAAATGCTCGGCATAATTTATGGCCAGCTACCATATTTCATGGCGAGGATGATGATGACCATACCCGCGAATTTGAAGGCTTTTGGATATCATAAACCATTGGTGAAATTCTCCAGTTAATAGCCTTTGTAAAGAAATGTGGAGAAGCAGTAATAAATGAAGATGATATAAGAATGTTTTTCATTGCGATCACAATAGTGCAATCATCAATTAATTAATGGAGAGCGAAATCTGTAGTATGGAGCGAAATCTGTAGATCGAGAAAATACCGCAACCGATATTGAAGTGACAGAGAGGTTACTGAAAATGAAAGAATTTTGATTGACAAGTTAGTTGGGAAATCTCGACACAGCAACTACAGAACTTGAACAGTGGAATTTTCTAAGTGAACAAGAATTTATGTCTGTCTGTAGAATTGAAGAGAAAGAATTAGCACAAAAAACAAAGCAACTTAAACGATTTACAATCAAAGCAATGTTTCATAAAGTAAATATGTATATATATAAATAACTATTAAGCTTTCTTTTGGAAATTTTTATAGCCTTTACACCATATATGTTAATTATTTGATAAATCCCGATTTCATATTTTTAATTTTATAATTTCTAGATGCCCCAGAAAAATCCCAAATCCAGAATTGTCGAAGTCCCAACGAGTCCAGATCTCGGACTTCGTGCTGTAATATTTGTATTTCTATTCTGTATCTTCTGCAGAATTTTTTTTTTATCTTTAACATTTTAATCCGCTGCGAAAGTGTATCTAAGTGCTAATTCTGGTAGAAAGCATTTATGCTTTTCATTTAGTATGAATCTTAATGGTATACCTAAATGTCAAAAGTGGTAGCTCGTCTTTTTCTCTTAAGGAGTAACTATGCAATGATATACAGACAAATCTCTCAACCAAATAAAAAGACTGTTTGAAAAACCAGACAATGAAACTGTATTTTACTGCTAGCAAGCACTGAAATAGCACTGCAACAAAAAATACTACAAAAGTACGGTTTATGAAGTAAACTGCTTTCCAAGGTTCATGCATTCCCTTTCTAACAATATAATACGCTGATTATTAAAAAGTACACAGAGCAGATGAAGTAGCTGATACTTCCTATGCTTAATGTTTTAATGATCTTGATACTGAAAAACCATACACAAATCATTGAAAGATTGTGACACTATGCTAAATTGCGAACTAAATGCCATAATGGCACTGAACGTCCTACTTGTATTTATACTAAACAGAACATATGGCACTAATTGCATGAGAAAATGGAAATGGTTATGGCAATGTTAAGTGAAATCAGCAGGTGTTCTTTGTATTCAGAAATGAATGCGGCAAAATACATTTAATATTTTTCTTATTCGTGAATTCTTGAATTTGTTAGTTGTTTTGCACTGGATTTAATAGAACAGTCATTCTTTTCATGAAATTGCAGAAAGATTTCATGCCACATTTACATCTGGTCTGGCATTAACCAAAAAATACTGAAATACTTCTTGTCATAGAAGTTTTCTCATTCATACCTTACAATATTTCTTACAATCAGAAAACACAATAATAACCTGTAATTATCATACAATTATAATTGGTGCCCTATCAGAAATATTATTTCATGTATAATCAGTTTCTTTTTTCTGAATAAACATAAATGATTGGCTATCAATGAAAATTTACCAAACAACTTTCAAAGATGAATATTAGCTGATTCATTTGCTGCCATCTCCAACAAGAGTGACTATCCCCAGTGGTCAATTAAATTTTATTTGCATTATGTACAAATTTTCTTCAAAATGACACTTTTTCATAAAATTTAGCATTATCTGTGATGGAAGCTGTCAGTGGTGACAACAACATTTGTCAATATCCTGTTGCTTGGATACCATCTATTCCAAATGAAGTTCCAGTGGAATCATTATTTTCCAAGATAATTTATTAAATTAAAAAAACGTTTTTTTCGGACATATTAAATAACATCTATTTATTGTAAAAAATTCACAAAATAACTTATTGAAAAAAGATTACTGCTGGAAATATAGAATGATATTTGTCAAAACATTCGATATACAATCCTGGTTCTTCTCTACTACCTTTGTACTTGTGAGTTGGCTTGCTTCCGGTTACTCCTTTGCACAAAGGTGATACCTTTTCATTTTGTTCCTTTGAATCTTGTCCCTATCCTCATCCGGCTAGCAATCAGAAGATCCAGAGTTCGAACCTCAGTGAAGGCATAGCTGATTTTTATTTTTTGCTTTGAGAAGGTTTAACAGAATCTACACTGTGGCTAGTACAATGATAGAGAGTACAGTAAAACTGCATCAGATTATTCTGGCAGAACATTAACAGCTTGTTAATAAATGTTTGCAAGTTCACTGGGTTCCTTTATGCTACTTGTAACAGAACTGGACATGGGAACTGCTACCAAATTTATACAATCACTGCAGATTACCAAAGACAATATCCACAGATGACTGTAAGGAGTAGAGGTTAGAAGTGATGCAGAATTTCATTACAGATTCATTATTGGTCACGCAATATGGGAGCATGAGCTGAAAGCCAAACAGTTGTAATATTAATGGAAGTCTTCCAGCTCATCATGACTAATAAAATACAAGCAACATCAAGTAAAGTGATGCGGATCACCACAGCTAGAGTAACAGCTCAAAAAACCATTTATTCCAGATGTAAAGGGCTGTAAATACCCATTTAACTGTGATATCCTTAAGGGATGTGAAGGAGAAAAACACGAGTTAAACCCTATTTAAATATTACTCATTAAAAAAATTCTTTTTTAAAACAAATATAGTGATATAGAACTGTGAGAAAAATTGTCAGCATAAATTTACGTGTTCTTGCAATAATGAAACTCAAACGCATAAAAAGCGAACGTGCGCCAAGATATACATTGGTAAGAGAAAGAGAAGCTGTGCGCATCCAGTTTGTATTTGATTCTCACCTTAGCTACTTTTACCTGGGTGAAAAGGTCTCATTCAGTTAGTGTTTTCTTTTTTAGGTACTGCATAAAAGTATGCTCCTTTTCCTATTGCCTAAATAGGTGAGCCGATGGTTTTTTAAGACTGACTGTGATTCTATGTAAGTTATTCTTTTCAATACTTCAAGTTGTGATGTTTGTGAAGATTGCTACTTTAATTTGTGTTTCACATACGTTAAGTGAAATTCTCATGCTTGTTAAAATAAAGATTTATAGCTATTTTGATTTATGATTCTTTGACGAAAACGGCGCTATATACCGGAGCGTACTCAATGCGTCTTTGTGTGCTAATGCACAATCCAACAATAGATTATGAGACTGAGTAAGTTAACAAGTTTGAGAAAATTATCTTGTGAAAATACTTCTAAAAAACAGAAATTCTAGAACTGAAATGTTTTAATTCCAGGGGCATAAAGTATTAAAATTTGAATACCCTAGTTACAAAGTTTAAAAGAATAACTGTAATAATTATGTCTATTCTAAAAGAATCAGTTTATATAGAGAAGTTAACCGATGAAAATTA
>KL868991.1:0-16273 GCA_000611955.2 Stegodyphus mimosarum | reverse complement strand
TCCTATCAGCACTTACAATCAACTTCTGTAACCCTTCATAAAGCTGGCTTCTTATAAGACTGTATATATTTTTTGCATATTTTTGACATGAAAGCGCGATTGGTTGTTATCTAACTTGTTTGCATACTTCCATCTACCTCTGCAGCGAATTGCATCCTCTTCAGTTCTGACTGGCTTCTGGAAATTAGCATTTTCCTCTCCGTGCTTAACTTTTGGAAGTCAGTGTATATATACATACATATATATAAAGTCTAAAAGCTTACAGTAAAAAGTAAGATTAAACAGTTCTGTTTACAAAGTTCACCTACAGTTTCACATTATGAAAAGTAAACACGTGAGGCGCCCTTGAAAAATGTGAGACGTTAATGATTTATACTTTTAATAACGTAATTCGAATTTTAGGTTTTAATATTATTAATTTTTGTAAAATCACACCAGAATGCAAATTCGTAAATATATGTAAGAGAATTTCTGAAGTTCAGTTAAGCCTGTATCAGGTATGATTGATCTGTCATTCTGTTAGGTCTCTCTACTACTGAAATGCTTACTCGACTTTAGCTTCATTAGCCGCCACTGCTTCATGAAAACACTGATGCTTGAGGAGCAAAGCTTATAGCAAACGTGTGTTACTTTGCATTTAGTATTTTGATTTGACTTGCACATTTGTTCTGAATTTCCCGGCAAGTTGTAAAGGTTGTACTGTGTTATAGTGTTAAGTTTTATGTAAGGATTAGGTGGACGTGTTAATAAAAATATTTATTTCTAAGCATTCATATGAGTTTTTAGTTACTGTGCTTTAAAAATAAGACTAGGCCATAAATCGTCTATTTGCCTTTACGAATCTAAAACATGACATTTAAATTAGTATGAAACCCCAGATCTTGCACTAATAAACAGTTTCAATTGTCATATTCGTTTATCACACATCCATCTTCAAAAATGTAAAAACTAATTAACCAGTTTAATAGTCATATTCACATTGAGAATACTAAATAAAATTTGAGTGCTTCTTTTATTCTGAGTAACATTTGGCCTTTCTTTTGGAACCTTTTCCTTGTAAGTAATCGTTCCTTGTAGAGTAATCGTTTTCACTTCTTTCATTGAAGCTGATAATGACTTGATTAAAAACCAGAAAACAAAATTTTGTGCAAAATCCTTGAGTTCATTCTGTTTTCAGCCCGCAACTTCTCACACAAAAATAAAGTCTATAAATATCCTCGAAATTAAATTACAAAGTACTTAAATTTCGGAGCGAAATTATTTCTAAAGCTTAACTTAAACAATAAAAGCAACAATTTTTTTGAATTCATTCTCTGATGAGTTTATATTAAAGAGAAAATAACTTTGAATATCAGATTCGCATAGAAGGGAATTGAAGCTCTCTTTAACGGAATGAGACCAATAGAAATTGTTACGCTCTTATTATCCGTATATCATTCCCACCGACAATCCAATCAACAGCGATGCAAGCGTAATACGTAAAAACACGTGTACTGCAAAAACTCACTGATAGCTGTTTAAAGAAGTTACGCAGACCTCTCCTGCCCCCTTATTATTACTTTTATCTCCCATTTGTCCCAGGGGGCTGCGAATTATTTTCACGACACAGTGAACACAACAAAACCCAAATAGGCAGAAACCGGGACACAAGAAAAGCGGGAAGCAGCAGCAGCATCATGCTTACTCGTCTGCTTAAACTGGCCCGTCCGGGCGAAAAATACACGGGGAAGCGGCTCAGCCAGGCGACCTCGCACCGTTGAGCCCCTCCGTCCGGCCCACTGGTCCGTATCCGGGAGGTCCAAGAAGGCGAAAAGATTGATAGAAAGAGGAGGGGGGAAGGCCCAGTCCTGCTAGATTTCCTTTCCTGTGCTCCAAGCTTTAAGCGCGCAGTGCACCGAGAATTCGCGTTTCATTAAACCGGGAAATTTTTGCCGGAGAAACGAAAAGGGGAGAGAAAGGGGAAGATGGGGGAGGGGAGGTTCGGAGGCAAGGAACCAGTGAGACGGTTCGCACAGGCTTTGGTTTCTGATGTGGCTAAATACATACAGAACACTGAGACCCCCACCAGCAGAAAAGCCTAACGGGCTAGAAACGCCGGACGCTATATAAGTACCACCGACAACACTGCCAACTTTTCAGAAGGATTTTCTTGGTCTTCTCGATCGGACTGCGTGCCCTGGTTTGCTTTTTCGTTACCTGGATCTTCCACGTTTCTACAAAGAAAACCTTAAAAGAGGCAGATTTGTTGACAAAAGAGCACAAAAATCGAGTTACAGATTCTCAACGAAAATTTTCTTTAGCCATTTAAGCAAATGGTTCTCTGGAAATTTTAAGGAAGAATCTTTTGGATTAAGATACAAAATCATTCAGTGTGTGTTGTGTACCTGTGACATCCATAAAAGCTAAAATGGAATTTTTTTTTGTTTTCTGGTGTGTGCCCAAATTAAAAGATCGTGAAGAAATTTACCTCCATCAAGCTACTGGATACAGTTTAAAATTTACCAATTTACACATAATTTTTTGATTCACCAAGTTTAACCTGCAAAAAAATTTAAGAGAATTCTAATCGAGAAACATAATTTGAATCAACAATCAGTTATTATTAGCATCTGTAATATGGATTACTCCTGTGATGTGTGCCTTTTTTCCAACCTATCGTGAACTCAAGTCCAGCATATTAGGGCTTCAAGGAGATATTACTTGCTTTGACTTGCAAGACAACCATAACTTACTATATGACCATAATTTGCTACTACTTGCAAAACAACTATTTATTAAGGGAGTTTCAAGGATATATAAATCTCATGTGAGTTTAATTTTGTAGGGTCAAGTGATTTTCTGAAGACCACGTGCTCCACGGTTTACCCAAGATGCATTTGTGAAAGCAGTATTAAGCAGAGAGAATTTAAGGATAACTGTTCCGTCTTCTGTATTTGTTACAGTTCTTAAAATTTTCAAGGAGTAACATTATGAAAAAATTATTAATTTTATGGATTCTTTAAATTTTTCTTTTATAAAATATTGAGATATTCAAAAAACATCATTTTAGTTTCCTTTTCCCCTTTAATACACATTATTTTTATTTATCTTCTCAAGCCTAGTTTATGTCTTACCAAAATAGGAAATAACATTTTAATTGACCTTTGACCCTTTAGAAGATCTTTATAAGATACGAAGTTTTCCCTCAGCCCTCCAAAACCGATAAAGATTTGACCCCAAAATTGCTTTCTTATTTCTTTGTATGTTGTACTTTTAACTCAATTCCGCGTAAAAATTTCTGTTTGAAAGTAGAACAAAGGTAAAAAGATTTCACGTATGTTAATAGTTTAAGGGCGCTATTGAAAAGAATGTTTCAGTTACCGAACTTTAGTTTATCATCTATTTCATGCTATGTTTTAGATCCATTATAAAATTTTGTCTTAAACATTCGAAGTTTACTCTGAAAGTTACCGATCAGTTGTGTTGTCTCCAGTTTAGAGGAAAAACATATCTGTTGCCTTTATTAACCTCCCAACGTTACTAGTTTGTCCCAGGTTTGTCTCAAAGTTTCCCAAAATGTTATGAATAAGTGGTATTTTCTTTATTATAATTCAAATTCCCGTCCTCACTTTGTACCTTACCTTCTATTCTTTCGGTATTCATTCAACCCGAAATCGGATAGATCAGAATCTGGCAGAAATTTACATGGGTAAGGAATGGGAAAGCGATTGTTCTGTACGTAATTTTAGGTCCATATTTCCTTGATGGGCTTTAAGTAATAACGTGCTGTACAGTATCTTTTATTTGTAATAGCGACATACGATTAAATAACATCAGGATCATAAGCATTCGGTAACATTAAATGTAGTTAAATATTCCTGATTAATTTTAATTTAAAGGTTTATGTCAAATTAGGAATTTATAAAAAATAAAAAGATATTTTATTTACCTTCATTGGAAAATTTAATTACTCCGTTTTTTAATTACTATTAATTATTTAGCTATTTAATTATTATTCATTATTTAGCTACTTAATTATTACTATTTGGATGCAGCTATTACTAGTGAATCAAGTAAATTTAACATACACTTCCATCAGCTCATAAGCCTATTAAACAAATCTGTTTCTAGGAAATGCAATATCACGTTCTTATTCTCGGCAATGTTGTTTCTAGCACGTTTATTACTACCTGCATATGGAAATAACTTTTATAAAGTTATACTTTATAAACTATACTTTTAAGTATACTATACTTTATAAAGTTTAAAAATGTTCTCTTGAGGTTATTAATAATTTCACTGTTAATAGCACATTATCCTTATTAGGAAAGCTTTAAATAATTTATGCATATCGAATATTGATATAAAATGCATAAAATGATAATTCAAATAAAAACCATTTCCTGAAACCTGAACTGAAACAAATTTTATTTGAAACTTTAACAGAAATGCTTTCTTTAAATACGTAATTCTTTAGTGATATCTTCAAAATATGTTGAAATTTGTATGAACAAAACTATTTAAAATTCAGGCATTGCATAGTCGTTTGCAGTTATAGGCTTTTGTATAAATGAGAGTAGTATGTTTGATGATTTTTTATGTGCAAAATTTCATATTATATTAATACTTCGAAATATATAATTTAATATGTGTTATTCTGCAATCTGTATATATGCTGTGTTATAATATTAAAAGTATTGGTTAATTAAAAAAATCATTGAATAAACGAAGTTTGAAAGATTATCCGAGAGAATGCCTTCATTTCAATTTATTAAAATTGTTAGTTCCACGGAAGTAGAAAAGTATATAAATATTTGTGTCTCATATATAAATTCATTATTGGAGTATTCGAGATATAAAGAATTGTAAAATGTATTTGACAGAAAAGATTACTTATTTTAGTAGTATATATGCCCAGTAAATTATACTTTTGCTAAAATAATTAAGATAATCATTACTTCTAAGAAGCCATTCCTTTTGGTGAAAAAATCACGTTTTGATTCTAAAGTAAAATTTCATGCTAAAACTGCACCAGTGCAAGATAACGTGATTCCAGTATTCCATTGAGATTCTTATATGAGCTTCTCATTCGAGATTCCTTAATAAACTCAACATAAAATATTTATCAATTTGTGAATATCAGTTTTACAAAATTTTGTTTGTTAATGTAGGTAAAATTCTTTTAAAATCTTTTGTAAATGCGCTTATGCTGCTGAAAGCGCAGTTCCTTGAGATCTAACTCAAAACAGAAAAGCAAACTATTAAGATAAATGGTTTGCTAACATAAAATTTTTTATATTATCAGTTAATTCTACTTCCGTGCATTAAAATGTTTAATAATTATTTTAGATAGCTGAAAACCAGAACTTGAAAGCAATGGTAACCTGATTTGTCAAATGATTGTTATCGTAATCATCATGTACTCAATACTTCTAAATGATAAATTTATTCAGATCATATGTAACATGTCTGGATGGGAATTATGGATTTAACCAAATGTCAATTAGGTTAATGAATAAATAATTCAAATAGGAAACTCCTTAACTGTGAATATTTTACATATATTGCAGGGAAGATCTTTCAGTTCATGTATTAGGAACATTTTAATATCTTTTGCTTTTAAGGACTGTACTAGAAATTTTTGAAGTATAAGAATCTTCCAAATGTTTGCCTAGAAAATGCATGATACGAGTTTTGCACTTTATAAATAATTCCTAATTTAAGCTCTTACTAAACTATATATGTGAAATAGGTAATAGTGCTTTGTAAATGCGTATTTTTCTGCAGATACGAAAATAGATGAAGAAGCGTATAACCAAGATTATGACATTTCAGTGCAAGACGATATATTTTACTCTGAAGTTTTGTTTCAAGTGCTAATCGGAAATTGCTATTAAATAAATTGAAGGAAATCATTGTGAAATAAATATATCTTGTTGTTTATGAAGAAGAACACTATACTTCGTATTTAATTCTGATTGCATACAAAGTTAAAATTGCAGTTAAAAATGTGGAAAAGAAGCCCGATAGCTTACTAGATAAACATTATCTAGCAATTGCGATAAATATCGCACTGTGCTCTTATATATTTTGTCTACATTAATGCACAACTGGATATGAAAATTTTTAAAAAAATTGGAAAAAGGCTTGAGGGAGCTCATCTCTTTTTATAAAGAATTTGATGCTTCAGGTAAGGTGCGTTTTTCCTCTCTCTTTGTTTTACTATGTGTTAAAGCCTCAGTCTTCAAAACTAGAACTTTATTTTAAGCTGAAACAATAAAAACAATTATGGATTAAATAACTTTTCTTAAGCATTTTATATAAAAAACAGAGGAACGATAAAAGAATAAAACCCTCCCTCCCCAAAAAAAGAGTTTTTATATTTAACTCTAATTTTAATTTTTATCCTAAAGATTATGAGAAATTTATTACTAAAACGAACAATTCAAGCGTAGAAACCAAATTTACATGCATTCTATAAACTCATTAATCCAAATACCAAATAATGTTTGTTTAAAATCGGTTGTTTATAAATGTAAATTTCTGATTTACTTATAATTAAGCAAAATTTAGTTGCTTCAAAAAATTAAATATTAATACACATGCCTATTTCAATGAATTAAGTAAAATTCTGAGGTTTCAAATTTGGAATTTTTTACCTTCATTTAATAATTAGATAATTAGTTAATTTCAGAAAAGCATGTAAGGAGTATCGACCAGAAAACAGAAATATATTTTTTTTCGAGAACTTTCTAAAAGAAACCAGCTTACATAAGTATACAAATTTCAGTCTAGTTTTAATTTATAATGAAATAATATCGTATTTGTCCTTTTCGTTTGAATAGCCACTTTAAGTATAAGATTTTGTGTTTTACAGTTTTAATTTCTGGGGGACTAATTCTTAAACTCATATACCTACCATTACTTCTCAGCTTAAAATTGTTTGAGGAGTTAAAATAAAATCTCCGTATCAAATTCAGATTGCAGTCTCTTTTTGATTTTTACATTAGTTAATCTTTTGAAATTTTAGTTGTAAATTATTTGAAGTGTTAGGCTGTAATAAAAAGTTTACAGATTGCAATTATTAATTTATTTATGATTAGCTTGTTCTCAAATATTGCTCCGTTGGTTTTTTTGAAGGGTTTAATTGCGGAATAGTTAAAGATTTTTAAAGAGTTTAAGAGGCATTTTTTTACTTTTATCTGAAACTTTACATTTTGATGGTTATTTCGTTTGGTATTAATACTGAAATTCAAAATATTATTTGGTAATTACCTTCCCCCTTAAAAGAATAAAAAATAATAATAAAAAAGATCAGAGACTTTTGTGCTTCATTTTAAACACGGGAACAAATATTTTGAGACTTATTAGGATTTCAAATTGAAGCCGAGAAAATTATGCACCCGCGAATTATAACAAATATATAAATTTGCCATCAAGGAGAAATGAAAGAACAGAAAGAAATGCAGTACGTACTTATATGTATAATTCGAATTAGGTTAGAATTTTAAACAGGCATGGTTACATTTTATTAATCCAAGCATATTATTTTTCTAAACAAATACATTTTCTATTTGAAATGCAGCAAAATGATCCCTGCATATCTTAAATTAATATTTCATGTGTACCTTCCAAGTTCAATTGTGAAAAGCAAATAAGTCTTCTTAAAAAGATAATTTGAAAAATTGATTAAAATCATGTAATGTTTTGTATAAATGTAAAAATTGTAGCATAGATGGTGCTCTTAATAATTTTGGAGCACAAGAAAGTTATCTAATTTGTTGCAGAGCCTGAAATTTCTGTACAGAGCTAGTATGCTTACACTAGAAATTTTAGCAAAAAGAATAGATTGTGCGTTTGCATTTTATAGCTTATTTTTTATTTATCTAAAAAGAAAAATAAATGGGATCATTTACATTTAATTTCAATATAAGAAATTTTATATATAATTTTTTCTGCACATTAGCAGTTTTAAAACTAGCAAAATTCAAGTTTATGTGCCATTGATTTCAAATAAATGTGTTTATTTGAGCTATCTGTATGGGCATTTTGCTGTTTTCTTTCATATGTAACGTATGTACAAGGTAGTTGTTTGTGGTTCTTCACTGGTCGAGCGATTAAGACAGCTGAATGCTGGTATTTTGACCTGGATTAGAATCTCATCCAAAGAGTTATTTGCATAGTTAATTATTGTGGTTTCCTCATGTGTAACATGAACATACATCAGCTTCCATTTGAAAAATCTTTATGAAAGCATCCTTCGCCTTCGGCAGATTGACTCTATGTGCTTTGCTACAAAAAGATAACTTAATATAATCTATGACAACGTAGTTTTCCTTAGAAAAATCCTCTGCGAAGGCGTTCCTCCTTGTAGGTAGATAGCTTTAATGTACTTTGCCTTATCTAATTATCCAAACGATAACCTGAAGAGGTGTTTCTAAACCAAACTCTTGCAACATATTTTAAATCATCTTCAGATATGTCGAATTAAAGGTCTATTTTTACAACTAAATTTTAATATGTATTTCTTATTTTATCTGTTTTAATAAGCATAATGTAACATTTTGTCAGGAAGTATATTATTAGCATTATGTTAAGTTATTATTAGTTTGGGATATGTAATTAAATGTTTATAAAGTATAAAATTCAATTTATGACAATTCAATTTATTAGATTTAATGACAGAAACGATGACACTGCGAGAGTTTTAAACAGTTATAAAAATTATCTGTTCACATCAGCATGAAGCCTTCAGTTCAGTAAATAAAGGAAAGACATTTTTATGCAGTGATAAATTTTTTTAATTTATTTAAACGAAGTTACACTCTTTTAGATAAGAAATATAATATTTATGTCTTAAATTTCTGTTTCCGGATTTTTTATCAGCTTTCAAAGCATTAACATTTTTCGTCTGTTGTTTCATACAGAAATATTTTAGTTCTTTTAGTCATATATTTCCTTCTCATATGATCTATTATTTCTTCAGTATCATGCTTCTTTGGCAAATCAACATGGCAGATGCATAAAATGAAGGAATAAATCAACATCATAAAGGGAGATAAGTCGACATAGTAATTCAAAAGAGATAAGTAAATATCACAGTACCAAAGGGAGACAGATCAGTATTAAATATGAAGAAAGAAAGTTTGGAATTTCATTTCATTAGTACCATCCATACCAGTTGCTCCAAAGACAGAGTGGACAAGACAGTCGAAAACTGGCAGTTCGATTCCCGTTTAATTCCAGAGAACGGACTGTTTTTTGTGTTTTTCCTCATATAACTTTAATACGAGCTACTTTCAGTTAGAAATTTCTACCGTGAAGGCATCTCCCATAGGCAAATAGTGTGCTTCGCCATAACCTCCAAATTATACTCTGCAATCCTGTGTGAAAATAAGAAAATAGCATTCATTTGGGCTTTGTAATAAAATTTCAGTCTTAAAAACAATTAGTTATTGTTACAATTTTATGTTAGATAAAACTGATCTTGTCAAGAACGTTGAATTTTAACTTAAAAAATTTCGTTTGCAAATGTTTTAATATTTGGCTGAACTATTAATATTCTGTATTTTTTTAAATAATCGAATTATTTCCATATCCAGAAGTTTGACATCTATATATTTGAAAGGAAAAAGCAAACTTCTGTTCCTGTTTTTAAGACTGTGCTCATGCTCATATGTAGCTGTTTGTGCTTTTACTGAAATATAGTTTAAAAGTGATTACTATATAACACTTTCTTTTTAGAAAAATTCTAGTAAACATTTAAAATCGAGAAATTCTGGGACTCTTAGAAAATTAGTTAAATGGGGATAACCTAATTTTTCCTAATTTTGGCTAAAGGAAAAAAATTGCTAAACTACAAACTTGGATTTAACTTCGTTTTGTATCAATGATTAGTAGCTTAAACGTGAATGTTTCCTAATTCAGAAGTATAAAATTGAAAATTTCTTATGCAAATGAAGTATTTAAAAGGAATATACTGTGAACTTAAAAGCTATTGTTCCTTTTAATCGGTAACGGCAGATCGTGAGAGTTTTCCGGATAAGTATTGTATAATATCTATGGAATCATTACGCCTTTTTTGTAGTAGGGGAGGTTAAAAAAATGTGTATTGCCCTCGCTGGGACTCGAACTTGGACCTCTCGAATACACGCCGAGTGTGTGGATCTCTTGAAATTGTCGTTCAGTCTTGTGTGCAGTGGACAGATGAAGTGACGCAATTGCGTCCACTTTTAGCAAGTGGCTTTTTGAAGTGACGCAATTGCGCCCAGTCTCAATGCGGGATGCTATATCGCACGAACCATGCCGCATTAACAATGACCTGGAGGCACTTATATTTCAATGACTCAAGTCTTTCTGTACGTTTGCTTTTAACAAATATTATATAATATTTATACCTCAGGTATAAGGAACTAAGCGCTGAAACTGGCTATGTGTTCTTTAAATACACTGCTGTTAAATGTATGATCTTATTTTTCCTGAAAAGAAAATATTTTCCTAAAATATGCTACTGAGTTGTTTTCTGAATAACAGTAGTAGCAAGCATTGCCATGAAGTAATATGTTTTTTAGCTTAATCTTTCCTATGTTTAATGGATATAAAATAACTATAAATGTAACGTATGGGAGGAAATAAGACATGGTGAGTCATTTATGTAATTTGTCATTACTTATTTCTTTTAAACTTAAATGACAATAAAAAATTTTATATTCCTTTTCAATTGAAGTAGTCGTTTTCGAAAGTTCAAATAGCATATATTGTTTTCTGTATTCCGTTTGCCTTTTGATTACAATTATAGTGACTGCTACAGCCAAAGATGTACAAATTTTCAAGACTCATGCGAATTTATATTTTTCTAAATTTTCAAAAATGAAATGGAAATTATCCCTAAACTATTTTTTCTTACATCTTCTCATGCATTTCTGTCATTGATGAAAATTCTTTGTAAAAACAATAACATGAATTGTTCTATTGATAGTTTTTCCGCCGTACTTCTTTGAATTGATATTAAAAGCCACTGGGCAAATAAATACAAGAGTTCTAGAAAACTGTATGCTTTATATGGAACATTAAAGTTCAAAACGAGAAGGTTCATAGTTTGTAAAATATTATCATTATATTCACTTGCAAAATAACTTGTGTACAAACGATTTAAATTAATTGGCAAATAGATAAGATTGTTTATACGATTAAAAGACAGACAACAACTAAGGAAAAAGAAAGTTGCTCTCCGAAATGTAATAAATCTTTCATTCCAATACCTGCTTCATTAAATTAATTCAAGCTTGAGTCCAAATGAGTTTATTTATAGGTTATGGAATAATAAATGTCAAATAAAAAAGAGACGGTGTCTATTTATAGTCCATTATGTATTTGAACTGAATGAATTAATTATCTCATTTACATATTTTCACAGAACATGTCACATTGATTACTTCAAGGTACATAGGTGTTTTAAACCATTACGCGTGATATTCGCTTTTACCTCATGAACAGTTCCCATAATAATTGCATAACTGCATTTCTTTTCCTCTGCAAAACATTATATATTTATTGCTTCAGTTTTCAAGAGCATTTCTTACTTGAGAAGTTGAATTAATTGTCATTTGCGTTTTAGCAAATCTAATTTGTTAAGTTTAATAAAGTATTCTATCTCTTAGGAAAAGTATATGCGCTTATCCCTCTTCACTAATGGCATTTTGCCTTTAATTTCAGTGAATAGAAATTTAATGTTTCTCCAACATCGCGCCTTTACTGATTTAGAGGAAGCGAGGATGTCTAGCAATAACTATTTTAGATTAATATAAAGCTCGTTATCCTAGGCTGCTACTTATGCACTTACTATTGATCTACAATATATCGTTAAACATTTATGGTAGAAATTTATTATTATATCCATTTCTTCATATAAAAAAATGAAAAATGAAATAGAAACCCAAATACAAAATTAATTAGAATTTGAATAATATAACTATTAATAGTATATTTTTGCTATGAAAAATATTCCCTGAGTCATTCTTTTTCAGACAACCGCAGATATTTGCACAAACCAATAACAGTTTTGGAAAGAAATTTATTTCAAAGTATTTTGTAGTGCTGATTTCCATTGCAAAATATGAATCTCGGGTTCTAACTTTTGTTTTCACTGTAATATTTTATTGATTTCATTGTTATGTGTCAGGGGATCAGTTTGTCTTTTTCTTCTTTTCTTTTCACTGTTCACAGAAGAGTTGGTCTTCTTCTGTAAGATACTCGTGAGCCTGTTGAGTCCCTTCGATGAAAGAAACAAACTGGAGTTTAGTTCTCTGTCCTCCGGGACTTCACAATTTGAAGTGAGGGATAATAAAAGAAGGACCGTAACAAGGAGAAAAAGTACATGGCAGGAATAATGCTGTTGTGGCTAAGTGAAAAACTTTGATGACGGCTTATTTGGAGTACAGATAAGTTACTGTTACCTGCAAGGATTTTCTGAACAAATAATACAATCAGTGACATTATCTAGTACAACATTATAAAGAATAACAGCAATTATACATTTAAATTTAAAAAAGGAAGCTATATAGTTTATTTATTATAAATCTCAAAAACTAAATTACAGTAATGAAGTGCAACAGTTATACAATCAAATGTAAGAAAGGAAGCTACAGAGTTTATTTATTATAAATTTGAAAAACTAAGTTACAATAAACCTTAATATTTGCAAGATATTCTGTAGTTCTGCTAATGCAATACTTATCGTTAAAATGTATTTATACTAATGTATGTCTATTTTAGGTGTTTTTTACTATTACAGTATTTGTACGCATACAAATACAATAACGGTATGTAGGGGTAAATATAAAAGCAGTGCAAATATGTATGCATTGTAACTATGAAGCAAGAGCTATATGCGATATTAAGTTGTACAAAAATGCGCGTAGATGCCTGTTATGATTAGAATATGTAAACACTAATTCAGGTTTTAGGTATATGAACGCAGGTTCCTAGATCTAGATTATGCATTATTGTTGATTGCATGCATGTAGAATATATTTTGAAGCAATAAGACAAAAACATGTTCCTATTAGATATGAGGTTGATATAACACGCTAATACAATAGCTTGAAACAGCTGACTGTTTTAAATAGTGCTTGACAAGTTATAAGACATATTGTTACTATACTGAAAATATTTTTCTTCTATACTGTTAGAAACAATAATGTTAATTGACTAAAGTTATGTCGCTGATACAGCAAAGCTCTCGTGCGTACGTATGATGATGTTTTCTCTCTAGACCACTAAATGTAAAGAATCCCGGAAGGACGTTCAGGGCTCTGTTAGGGGAAGACACGATATCCTTGACAGACGCGCACGAGGAAGTGGTGTTGTGTAGATTAAGGACGATTCTTCAAACGAAATGAGATATCTGTTACCGATACTGAAGTTGCATATAATGCGATCCAGTCTGCTGCCCTTTGGTAACGTATCCTGAATGTCCGTGAAGACATCTCCCCACCAAAACAAAAACAGCTATATATTCATAGTGTTAGCCAGTTTATGGCATTTTCTTTCATGCGTCTGATATGATTTTGCCGTACCATATGATCACCAACTATGACACCCAGATCTTTTTTGTGCTATAATTTTTTATGCTTTCAGCATTAAGTCTAACACACGGAATTCTTGAATGTCTCTTTGCTGGGTCAAAAATCATGGTCTGTATTTTGGCTTCAGAGACCAATCACCAGCTAGTATTTCAGCAACTAATTTGCCAGAGATAAATGGTGGTTTGTGCATTCGTTTCATAATTGTCCCTTGTGACGAGATTGGACAGAATGTGCAAATGTTTTGAAAGTATCAGTTTCATCCTACAGTGCAAGGGCTGAATCCGCTACTATGTTGTGTAGTACCTAGACAGGATCTGAACTGTATAGACGCCTTCGTTCTCTGTAGCGTGGATGTAGCGAGTTCTGGACTATATCTAATAGTACTTCAGGACACTCGGCATTTATAATCGCTTGGATATCATGTCATGACAATAAATCGAAGACGCCCTCTATATCCACCGAAAGTTTGAATGTGGGCGAATATTATTTTGTGTTATTAACGTCTTTAGACGATTCAGAGCATGCCGTAGTCATAGGCCGGCTTTACTTTCATATTTCTTCTCATTCAAGAGATCTCTGGAGTTCAAAAAATTGTTCAATCTTTGCAAAAGTGTCTTTCAAGGAATTTTCAATAGCGGAAGAGAGACATGGGACTATACGACTTTACATTTGCATGATTTTTTCCGCTTTAAAAAAGACATAATTTCTGAACTCTTAATGGCTCTATTGGAACTCTATAGACACAAGCATGCTGCATAGTATATCTTGGAGGCACATTGTGAGTGCCCTGTATTGCAGGCATTATGTTGTTTCCATTCCATCTGGTCCTTGTGCTTTGGCCAAATTTAGTACATTCATATTCGAATTAAATTCTATGCTTGCTGTCACGGACATTTATATCACTGACTGATTCTCTGATCAGAAGTATCGGTACTTTTATCACCTTTGCGGAAAATTGTCTCGATATGCATCTTTATTTCTCGACTTGAACGATCTTTAGAGCATACTGTGGTACTCCATCTCGATGGTCGATACGTCTTGTCCTCAGATATCTTCCAAACTTTGTATTAGATGTGGTAGGGGGAGCGCGCCAACAGTCAAGTTTAGCTTTGTTTATAGCTCTGTTGAAGTTGCATTGCATTTGAGAAATTTAATGATAAGTTGCAATCTTTCACTTGGAGCATAACACTTCTGTATTCATCGCCTCGGCCCTCTTACCTGTTTAGTTCAGCAACTAGTGTAAGAACCCACCATGAGTTTTTCCCTGCTTAGTATAATCTTTACTCTCCAGAACTTTACGGCATACAGAGCAAATTGTGCTTTTAATTTAATGTGAAGAATATCAGATAATAATTATGACTCTTGTTCAGTTCGAACAGCTATCACAAAATATAGTGGGTTGAACATGTGGCGATAGTGCGTTCATGACTTATTAGACAGTTAGCCTGCTTGATCCAGTTTGTTTTCCACGATATATTTTAGGGTAGTATCAAGAGAAATGTGGATATGGCGATGATCGCTAATGGACGGAATGTCACTGATCCCTCACTCTTTGATAAATAGATATGTAACTTGCATGTTCCTCTAGTTTTGTGACTGAGTTATAAATGAAGTAGGTTGACCAGTAAACTGGTTCCAATCAGTGTGATTGATTATAACAAATCTGCTGTCTATGAAGTAATCTATGGTAGCGGGAACTTATGTATTACCATTTGCTGCACTCCATAATATGTTGGCACCATTAATGGCCCAATCGATGATATTGTACTTGACATCATATGTTTTGCAATATCAAAGTCAGGTAGCGCAGCTGAAGTGTCCCTGGTAAATATGCACTGGTGACTGATGTGTTATCGTGTTTACCTTCTGGTAGGATTGGACACTTTGGCTGTTTTTTCTCAACCTCAATATATGCAACTTAGTCAATCTAACTTAAATGACATTGTACATAATTTTATTTATCTAAATGTCATACTAAAGTGTTGGCAAGAAGATCAAATAGATAGAATCTTTCAGGGAAAAATACGATATAGTTGTGTATGTCTTTCTTCAGAGGCAGCAAGAGTCAGAAATTATGATTTTGTATTCGGCAATGATGTTGACATTAACTGAAGCTTAGGTAACAATATAATCCTGAATGAAGGAGGCCTTATCTACAAATTAAATTTAAAAGCGCTCCTGCTTTACTGCTTTATAATGAAAAATGAGTAACCATTAGTGCCATTTGCTTACACTGCACACGAAATGATTATGAGAATTATGAAACTTTTGTCTGTTAGTACAAACTATGAGGAAAAACGATCAGTGCTGCTATGGCATATCTGTGGAAATCTGAAAGTAATAGATTTACTATGATATGATATGATAATGTTACTATGTTATGGTAATCTTCGAATACTCACAGAGTTCATGAATAATCTTGGTCTTAAAAATGCATTGATTAAGGCAAAATCTTTTGCATAAAATCCTTTGAAAGTGTGCAGATGAATACCTAAAGTTACCAAAATACAAAAGATTATGCTAGTGAACTTCTATAATAATATCCGAGACGTAACATACCGCAAAAGTCTACATTTCTTAGATTATTAATTTTTAGACTGATATTTTAGACTTAAAAAATGTCTTGATTTTTTTTTGTAAAAAAATTAAGCGATAAATATGTGGAGAATATTTCTGTCAGGATATATGAATAATTAAAACATATTGTA
>KL868990.1:0-15976 GCA_000611955.2 Stegodyphus mimosarum | reverse complement strand
TAAATTACAAAAATTTTACAATATACATTTTGCATATAGGCAGCATATAGTATGACGC
Source organism: Stegodyphus mimosarum (assembly GCA_000611955.2). Taxonomy (NCBI): domain Eukaryota; kingdom Metazoa; phylum Arthropoda; class Arachnida; order Araneae; family Eresidae; genus Stegodyphus; species Stegodyphus mimosarum. Next base: position 15,918 of record KL868990.1, on the reverse strand, counting down.
AGAAATTCTCTTCTCTTATCGGTGTAAGAGATTCCTCACATTTAACTGTTAAAAAAAAGTTTGGAACCCCACAACTTGTTTTAACAGTTTTATAAAAATTGCTATAAGACCAAAGGACCATTTTGAATGAGTGTTTTCTTAGGTTGTTTAAACATAGCAAAGACGATGAGAATTATCTGCCTAAGGAAAGCAGTTCTCTTTTGAGGAGAACGTTCTAAGGGAAATTGTTTTGTATGGGCTTTAAGGCTCAAAAAAACCGAAATATTTCTGTACAAATAGCCCACTCATTCTATTAACGTTCAGAGATTTTATCTTTTGGCCACTGATGGGCAAATGAGATTTAGACTTCAAATCAAAGTACAAGTTAGGAAAATCGAGTTCTATAATTAAGCTAGGGGCACAGTAACATTCGTATTCCATCCGCCCGGTTATTTTCGCTACTTTCGGTGAATTTTCGACTTTTATTCGTATTTATGCTTTTAAGTCGTGCACAAATAGGTTAGGTTAGGTTAGGTTAATTAATTAGATTATAATTAATTAGTTATTATTTTATTCATTATTTAGAGAAAGTTGCATGTTCACTTTAAACATATAGAAAATCACGAAAAAAGTGGTGCAGCTAGGTATTTAATTCACTATTTCTATTGCGCCTGTTTTAAACTTGTTGCATTTCAAACATGCACGAAATAATTTAAATTTGTTTAACTATAAATTATATAATACTGCTCTGAATAAGCTTTTAATTTGTCTTTGCTTTTATTATATCCAATTAATGGTTTAGACTTCACTTTAGAAATAAGAATTCTGCGTCTTGGGTAGTCAAAACATTTTCTAAAGACTAAAATGAAATTATATTAATTAAAAACCTGGAAACCAGTTACAGCCTTAATTCTCGAGTAAATATTAAACCTACTAAGTAATGTAAATTTGGGACAGAAATTTAGCACATGGTGTACATATAATCATATTTAATACAAAATAAAGTTAATACAAGAAAGCAAAATGAAACCATTTACCTACTCCCATAGGTGATACCCTGGAAAACAGAGAAAATAAAGCCATTGCTAGTTTAAAGTACAAAGCTATATAGTTGAGTGAAGTTACATAGTGCTATCGGTTACGGTAGCAGAAGATTCCAAGAGTACTTAGTTTAATCAAAATTAAGTTTAATATTACAATTTTCTTACTTGTTGCTATGTATAAGTATACTCTCGTTCTTCTTAATGAAAGAAGTACAATGTTGTGTTTACATTAGACATTTCCTTTTAAGAAAATACTTCCTAATATAATATTATGAAGACAAATTCTCAATTTATGCGGTTTCTTTGTCCTCAAAATTCTCCGGCAAATTACCAGCAGTAGTAAATATTCATGTATAATTCTTGAATATCGTAAATGGTTTTCTGTCTGTTTTCTGGTTGCTGAATGAATTATAACATCGTATCTCAAACTGCTGCTTTATTTATAAATTCAAGAAGACATATTTTTCATGGTTGTAAGAAAATGCGGACTTTTCTTATTCGGTTACAAACATTAACATCAATGTTGAACTTTAAAAGTAATATGTAAATGGTATCTATAAAGAAATAATTCTGAAACTTACGTACCATTCTAAACTGTAGAATGTGTCTCCCAATCGACAGGAATTTATGAAGTGTTAGTTTCATGGTTATATAAGAAACCTTGTAGGAACTATTTTAGGCTTTGTAATGAAAGCATAAAAACAGAGTGCACAAAATTCGTAGTCAAATAATTAAATAATTGATAAACGTACATACTATTGTGAAGAAAATAATTTATCTTCGTCTTTATAAGAACTGAAGAAAAGTTATTTTTCAAAATTACATAGCAAACCTTTCTGGGCATTCTTATTCGCTTTAATACATAAGTATAAATATAAAAGTTATAAAGTATTTTCTGCCTCCTTTCCGCATGCCTTCGTGATGTAATTGGAAGCATACTCGACGTGAAATCGAGAGGTCAAGGTTTCGAAGTCCGGCAAGGAAACTGCACATTTTTCACGTCTCCAGCATCATAAAATGCTAATGACTCTTCAGGTTCTTCTAATAATACATAAAAGATACATGTAATGAAATATTTCGTATACATGCATTTTAGTTGTAAATTGCTTAGTTGTAAATTGCTTAGTTGTAAATTGCAAAATATTTCGACTCTATAAATTCAAGTACAGATATTTTTCATGTTTTTTAAGAAAACGTTTAGTTCCTGTTAATTGTTTAATACAGTGTTTCTCAGCGTTTTTTTATCCCATGCACCTTTTTCGTGTTGCTAGACAACCTCTCTCTCCTTCCAACTTAAATTAGATTATTTTTAATGCATATTATAAATTAAAAAATACAAAATGCATAGAAAACTTTGATAAATGCCAGAACTCAAATAAACGTATTTTTTATATTCATAAACTTAAACGAAATACTTAAAGTAAAAGGCTGGCTGTTTTCTCATCCCCCTTTAAAATTATGAAAATCTTCTCGGAAGGAATTCCTTTCTGGTTGCGAACGCCTGGCTTATTAATAGAAGCATATATATATATATAAAGATATCTGAAAATAACATAAAAACATGCATATAATTAAATATTTATTAAGTACGCGTTCTATTAGAAAGTGAAGACTCTAACTGTGGCTCTTACGTTATGCATAAATAAGCCTACGTTACTACCCTGTTTATCATTAACTATACAATGCGTGTTTGATGTTTCGTATATTAAGGGAAACTATAAAGGAATGAATTAATCAATAGAGGAATGTTTAATTAATGCTGCCGTATTCAGAAGGTCATTCCCAGCGAGAAGTTTACCGTTGTAAACAAAATTGATTGGCACTTCATATTAGAGTGGTGCCTGCAACTGTATATAAATAATGTCGGTATTCCAGACTTTTGGCGTAATCATATATTACTTAAATGATGGACTTTGGATGGATAATTTGGCATTCAACAGCACATTATTTTATGTATTTAAACATTATACAGTTTCATCATAACTTTTGTAAACAAATTCGGAGATATTTTACATCACACGTCTACTGAACCTTTGAAAACTTACCACACGAGCAAAGTAACATTGTGATATTTAATGAAATGTGCAACGAAGAATGAGTTTTAGTACTAGTCAGACATAATTCGATACATAAATTCAAGACAATAAATTGTTATGGTAGAAGGAAATGTCTTAGCAGATGAACTTTTATGTAGTTAAGGAATCTTCAGTATACTGCCAACAACCCACTGGCGGCAGCCATGAAATGTATTTCCGACATCAGCAAATGGGTGAAAAAGGGTTTTTAATTCTCTCCCTTTTTTGATTAGATTCCTGACCGAGTACTGTTTCGCAGTCGCAAAGGACTGACTGCTGCTTTCAGCAGCTGTTTCTGTGCCTCTGTTTCAACTCTGCTAAATAGTAACTTCGTTCAAATGAATTCCCATTCCTGATTCTAACAATTTGTTGTCTGTTGTTGGCACTAAATTTCTCTTGTATATCATCTGTCATGTACAATTTCATTGCATGAAACATGAAACACTCGTGATTTTTTGGCGAAATACCAAAACTCTTGGAAATAATGAATTGCTATTGCTTCCTTTCTTGTCAAACCTAATAAACTCACGATGCAAAGTGCAATCGAAATTTAGTCAATACTAAGAAGCATTGTGTCGAAACAAATTTTCCGCGGTCGAAGTCGTACCAAATCATGACGCAATGCAGATAGGCACTTGCCGAAATTAGTCTGAATTTAATGTTCAAATAGAAACAAAAAGTCATCCCTAGCCTCTCTTCTCCCAAGGAAAGAAGAAGAAGTAACAATAAAAAGAAATACGTTCCTCGCTTTTCTAGAAGAAATTGAAACAGTTCTAATGTTACAGAAACACTCACGGGAAGCCAGGTCAGGGTGACATTTTTGACAATATGTCTCCGACTAATACAAAAGTATTACGTTTTTTTGAAGGTATGTTTTGCAGACTATGTCAGATAATGTATACATATACAAATGTTGCGTTCCCATTTACTATTTGTTTGAACGGAAGCTGACTGGCTTCAAGCCTTGTTTATGAGTTCAATTCCCGCTTAAGGGTTCCTTGTATATATGCAGGACTTTACGCTTTATGAAAATATTATATCAACAGCTTCCTCTGGTTCATTTTATACAACGTTCAAAAGTACAAAAGAAATTATGTAGTGTTTTTGGAAAACGCCCTAAAATGATCTATAGTTGCATTTCCAAAGTACAAAGACATCAAAAGTCGATAGTTTCCTCACTGGAAATCGAATTACGCGTCTGCCAGTTGTATGTGTTAAGCACTTATACTACGAGAGTATTTCACTGAAGCATGAGGTATCTCTTTACATTCTTCCTAACTTAAAGGGCTACTAGGGAAAAGCACGAGGCCCAGTCATCGAGGTACTGACGAATTATTTCCACTATATTTTAATTCGGACTCTATTGCACAGACGTTTGAAATTTTTCTAATCCAGAGATCATAAATTAACAGTAGTGCCTCCAATATTCGAACCTCGGTTTTTCAGAAATTTTTTACGTTAGGAAACTATGTCTAAGTTGAGAGAATTTTTTCACGTTAGGAAACTATGTCTACGTTGAGAGAATTTTTTCACGTTAGGAAACTATGCCTCCATGTGTTCGGCATTTCAAGATCCAAGCTATGAGTTTGTGACAAGCACATGTATTTCAATAACACAATTCATCTTCGGACAGGACTGTTTGCTCGTTCAGTACTTCACTTCTGAGTGATGGAAAATAAAGACTTTGATAGATGCAGACCTCACAGACCTCATTCAGTGAACGAGAGTTTTGAATTATTATCTACACTTCTAATTTGTATTTCCTTATTTTTATCTTCAATATTTAACAGTATTTGCTACGAATTGCCTACGTTTCAATTAAAACTGTTTCCAGCTCTTCGAAGTTAAGTGAAGCCTTCATGAGTATTTTCTTCAAACATGATTTGATAAATCTGACTAACCTTTCACATAAATTTCCCCTCCCGGCCGCCTTTTCCACATTGAATTTCCACTCATTGCCTTTATTACCAAAATAATTTTAAACTTCTATGCCACTGGTGGTATTCCATAGATTTTGCAAACTCTTATCTACACTTTTAAAGGTTTTTTGCATTGCCTGAATATATCATTCGACATCTCCTCTTAAAATAAATCGTCTAAAGGACAGAAGAAAAGTTTTTGCCGTTAGGCTAGATGCTAGTTCCAGATGCACAGCTCTTGTTACCGTACATGTATACAGAGCAATATAAGCCTTTCCATTTTCATTGTTTGTACTCATAGGACCAACGAAATCGATTCCAACAACTTCGAAGGGACTTGCCTCTGTTATTCTTTCCATGGGTAAAGGAGCGATATCTTGACTTGATCTTAGTGGCTTAGCTTTAAATTTGTAGCAAATTACACACTTGTTAATACTACTCTTTACTTCTGTCGATCTTTTAGTATCCAAATTTTCGGCGTGCCCTTGCATTTCGTGGCAATCTTTAATTATAGGATTATCAGGTAATATTGCTGGTAATGTGTGATTACAGCTCAACTCAGCATTTTGAAGCCTTCCACCTACTCTGAGTATTCCATTTGAGTCAACAAATAGATTTAATGCAAATATTTTTGAACTATCTATGTTTTTTTTTTCATCTTTGACTTCCTTATTTCTTCTCTAAACTTTTCTTCCCGAGTCTTCTTGACCAAAACTTCTCTGCTTCAGTCATCTCTTCAGCCTTGGCAGGTCCAGTTCTTCTTAGTTTTGGGTTTTTCATATTATTGATAAGTCTGGAAACATAAGATATTATTCTGTATACTTTCTCTACGTCACTGAAGTTCTCGATAGGAATGATAGGTTAGCTCTTTTCAACAATAAAATTTGATGTTAAGATATCCTGTTTCTTTCCTTTTCGTTTCTCAGAATTTGTTATTTTATCATTTTTATTAATAATCATTGAAAAACTGGGCCGAAAGATGTTATCTTTAACAAACCAAGCTGAGCCATACCACCACAGTTCATTTTTTGAAAGGGTTTCTACTTTCTGTCCTCTCGTTAGTAAGTCCAAAGGGTGCACGTAGCTAGGATAATAATTCCGTCAATCTGGATCAGTTTTCTCTTGTATTTCTAGACACCTATTTTGTACAAATAGTTTCCATTTCGTCGGATCAGCCTTGACCCAATGTACTTCTGAATCTGTCCACATGTATATCTTCATTTCTAAGTTATTCAACGAATGTCGAATAAATGAGATGAGTCGAGCTCCTATGACTGCTCCTAAAATCTCCAATTGAGGTAACGTAACCTTCTTTATGGAAGCAATTTTTGTTTGGACATAAATGATGGTTTTGTTAGCCCATTTTCACTGTACCTCAAATATGCAACGGCAACATAACTCTTTTGCCTACTATCCGTAAAACAGTGCAACTGAATATTCGACAGATTATTTTTTGATAAATTATTGAAATAATTTCTTGGAATTTCAACATTTTTTAGTTTAACAATTTCATCATATCAAGTTCTAAATCGTTTCTGCCATTCATGGTCAAGTGGTGCATCCCATTGGTATCCTCTGTGCCGACATTCTTGCATCATCATTTTAGTTACAACAAAGGTAAATATGAAACCGTTAGGATATTATATTTCGCCTGCAACTTGAAGAATCTTTTGTTTTGTTGTTTCCTCAGCCGGATCTCTGAGTAATTCATCTTTTATTCGAAATTTCAGTCAATCTGCTTCATATTTCCAAATATATCCTAACAAAATACTATTCATTCGTCTTCATTAAACTTTGTATTTCCAGTTGCATTCCAAATCGCGTGTAATTTAGAGTTATTGTAATTGGGAGTGTAATTGGGAGTCCACTTTCTCATATTGAAACTAGCGAGCATCATAATCTTTTTCACATCTTCATAAATTTCTGCAGCTTCTTCTTCATTATCTGTACCATGAATCAAATCATCTATATAAATGTTTTCTTCAAGAATCTGACAGATCTTCGAGTATTGTGATTTGAACTTTCTTGCGTGATGCTTTACAGTTGCTGCTAGTAACAAGGGACCACAGGTTGCTCCGAATATTACACGCGTCATTCTTAAAATCGTCCGGTTGCTCCTTTTCTTTTGCAGTCCAAAAATTCTAGCTGCGTTTCTGTCCTCAGGCTTCAACAAAATTTGTAAAAGCGCAGCTTCGATATTTGCAGCAAATACTATTCTGTGTTGACGAAAAGTAATTAGGAATTCTAATTATTTAGGATTTAAATTTGCTTCTGAATATAAGCAATCAGTAAAAATAGACTGTCATGAATACTACCCTTAATTTTGTAGAATCGTGATACTTCTCTGATTACACAATGGTTCAGCTATTCCTTTATCTAAAGATCTTCAATTACCCAAGAATACCTAAATTTCAGGACTTTTATTAAGCCTTCTAAATAAATTGTTCCATCTGTTTAAGGCGATGATATTACAACTCATTTTGTTAACATTGTCCTTCCAAGGTAATAAAACTTCATAACGATTGTTTTTATGTTCAATAGTTTCTTCAAATCTCCACATAACTTCACTGTCATTTTCATTTGTTGTAGAGTCAAATATTCCATTTGTATCCAAATCCTATAACCGTTTTAGAGCTCCACTAGTTTCAAAATCATGTGCATAAAATAGTCTCAGCAACATTCATTACCATAATTGCGGAATGAAGTGTAGAAGCATTGCTTTATGATCAGTTCCACTTAGAGTGTAACCAAATAAAGTTTCACAGGCAACAAGACCCTTTAATAATCTGACTAGTTCGCAATAAACTCATTACCAATTAATATTTATATTTGAGAGTTATGGCCTCCTATATTTGCAATATCAGCAAGTTTTATTGAGTTTTCCTTTCAATAATTAATTATTTACTTTCCCGACATGCCAATAACAGCTTGATTAATTTTTGGAGTTTCAAGAGCTTCAATTATTATTTTCCCAAGTCCACCTACATCTTTAAGAATAACCTTTTTTAGCCTTTTAACTATAGTCTCTGTAGAGCCGAAGGTATAAATCTGAAGTTCTTCTTCCCCTACAACATTTAATTCAATTGTTTTGATACTTCTGTCAGAAAGAAATATTTATGAGAAGCAGAATCGAAAACGATTCTTGCATTTTTTTTCTTTTATTCTGACCTAAAGCTATTGCATTTGCAGTTTGTAAATAAAACCTATTTTTGTTATCTCTTTCCGAAATCGACGCCACTAACTGTGTCTGTTTTAAGCTCACCTTTATTTTCTCATTTATTTTTAAATTTATTATCATGTAGCATAGTATTATGCCTCAATGAACATAAATCACAGCGTATATCCGAGCTTCAACGGGCTGACGCATGAGCCTTACGAACACATAAATAGCATTTGCCAGCCATTTTCAATTTCTTTCTCCTTAATTAGAATTGAGCAGTTTGAATTGGAATGTTTCAAAGATTCAATTTTCAATCTTCACACAAAATAGTATACAATTGGCTCTTGATGTGTTTGTATTCAATGATGCAACTGCTGGGACAAAATGTTTATTTTTGAAGGTACTATGATATTTTTCACCTTTGATGAGGTCTCGCGATTGATGGTTATACTGTTCGGTTCATATGATAAACTCAGAATAATTTGGCGATGTTTGGAAAAATGTTCGCTCTTTGTTTTCAACTCCTTCCTTCAGAAATTGCAAAATGTTAGTCGCTGTGGTTTTTGTTGCAGGGCTTAACGATCGATTGAACTTTAAAACTAATTCGTTAGGAAGCATTCTCATTAACCATAGGCATAATAAATGGCTGTAAAAATTCGAAATAACGTTGAGGGAATCAAGGCTTCTCTTTCGATTTCTAAACTATCATATAAGTTACATAATGTTTTGATATCATCCATCTTTTTACCGGCTTTAATTTCAGCAGATGATTCATATGTGTGTTTATTAAAATTTCTTTTCAATCAAATCTATCCTTCAGAGCATTTATTGCCTTGTTGTAATTTTCCGCAACTAGTGGTAAGCCCTTTATTGACATTAAAGCTGTGTCCGTTAGTAAAGATTTGAGGTAGTTAAATTTGTATACATCTTTTAAAGCAGAGTTATTATGTATTGAGCCCAAAAACTTTGAAATTCACATATGTCGAACTTTAAGTTTATTTATGGTTAGTTTCGGAAGTTTGTCGTCATTTGTATTTGTGTTTTTTACCATATCCAAAAAACAATGCATCTCATTTAATTTAACATCTTTCCTATTTCTAAATATTCTATTAATCGTCTATTTGCCCAATATAATTTTATTTTTATATTCCAAAGTTTCTGTTTCGTACTCTTTTTCGCCTGTCATGAAAGATTCAATTTCGGTGTTTAGTATTAACATATCGTTTTCATTTTATTTGAAGATCGATAAGTCATCTTCTGATAAATCAAATTTAATATTATCCGATTCTATTCTGCTTTCCATTTTAGCTACAAGTCTCGTAACTGATGTTCTTAGCAATCCTAGCTTCTTTATAGTGCTTTTAACTTTTCCATCTTAATAATCAATATTCAATCACTAATTGAACAATAATAAATTAATAAATCATAATATATCTAAAGATCAGTGTTATTTCCAGGTTTCAGCACCATTTTGATTTATTGTCTGTGTTTCAAATTTATATTTTCTTATATTTACCTTCAAAATTTAACACTATTTAATAAGAAAATCTTTCTGCTTACCTTTCCTTGATGAAATCCACAGGGACACTTGGATTGTTTTCCATTTTGTAACACGGAAAACTTTATTTACAGCTATTTACAATTGTTTTTCTTATTGAAGAATATTTATCTTATTTTCTATCGTTGCCACTACATCTCAATCAAATAATCCGCAAAGCGCTAAGAAAAAATAATAAACATATAATAAAAAAGTTGCGTCCTCTCATAACCAGCACTATGAACCTGTAACAGGTACTCCAGTGCTGCACTGTTCCTCACTAATAATTTCACTATGAAACAGCAACAAAGAAGAGTATCATAGTTCTTACAGATTTATCAACCAGTTTTTCTAGAATATTGGAGATTTCTAGAATAATGAAATTTATAGAGTATTATATCGAATACCTCATGACATTATGAATTTCTTGATATAATTTTAGGGTTACATCGATTTACTTCAAATCGAAAACCAAAAGTAAACATTTAAGGTGGACATATTAGGAAAATGCTGTAATACAATTTCGTCGCACATTTAAGCATTAAATTATACATTAGAAAAATGGTTACAATTATTGAAGCCTCCTGACGTTCATACAAAAGTTTGTGAAATGAATTAAAAATCAGCAAAGTCCGATTTTTCAATAACTCGCAAATATAATTAGCATAACTAGAACTGTATCAAGAGCTAAAATAGCTCTTACTTCCGTTAAATGTTCTTTATTTTCTTTTTACCGTTCACTGCTTCTGTTGCACCATTGTTAAGACTTTATTCGTATTAAAATGTAAAGAGATTCACCATAACTATAACCTTTTCGCAAATAATCATCTTCTTCTTGATCCAAAAAATTGAAATACTGATACAGCTTTTAAATAAAGTACTTGTTTGTACTTTGTTTGTACTTTCAAAGACAGGGAATATAAACCATTTCCTTGATTAGAAATAAATAGAGGATCGATATATAAACCAGATCAGCGCGAAAAATTAGTAATTATTTAAATAAAACCTAGAAATTTACTCAAAAGCCGTAAAATGTGATCCCAGCAGCTGCAGGTAAACATTTTCTGCAGGTAAACCCATCCGTCATTTATCTGTTTCATCACCGAGAACGTTACCTACAGTATCCCACATTTGATGACCGAATTACATCTGCAAGAAAGGTGAAGTTCTATCCCAATTTTGATAGAGAATATACCAGAGACAGACCACCAGAGATGAACTCCTGCTTGTAGGTCCTTCAACTCCTTTTCCCTATTCCCAATTCCTATTACTTTTAGGTTTTCTCTAAAGTCATCACCATGTCTTTTCCGTGAGTTGAACCGGGCTCAAAGCTATCGCAGCCGTGTCCTCCATCATCGTGCCAGTAAGATAGCCCAGAAGATGTGGTATACATAAATAAATAAAATGAGTCATTTTGTTCCCTCTGTTTTAGCTTTAGAAGGACGTGGCTCATTAATGACCGAGTGGTAAAATTTCTGAGAACTGGCAGTTCGACAGTGGTTCCAGTTCCGGCTAACGGGCTTACTGCATGAGAGGTTTCGTGGTTTCCTCCATAAGTTGCGTGAATAACAGACAGATTCATACAGATATTCCTCAACGAAAGCGTTGTTTCTTTTTCTCAGATACCCTAGCGTACTTTTATATAATCTAAGGAATCCATTTCATTCCAATCCAGTACCTTTTGGACACTTGCTTTTTAACTTTACTGACAGTTGAACTTTAAGCTAAATCCTAGCCTATCCTTCTCAACTCCTTTCGAAGTTTTAGCTTGGCCGTAAAGCTATAAAACAGAATTATGAGCACCGTAGTTTAAAGTGGGAGTTTAACCTTAATAATGGCTTGTTGGGGGGTTCACTGTATAGCCGCTGTAACCCTTAGCACTAGTTCCGGCAGCATCAGTCCAGAGCATAACGAAAATGAGCAAGTGTGCTGTTGGTAAATTATTTAAACTTTTATCAGTAATTTGGACTGAAACTTTAAATGATACTATGTTTATTAAGATCAAAACATTTACTGCATTTCACAACAAGAATATTCTTGTAACAAACTTATACAGGAAGACGGAATTTTAGTTTGTTTAGTAATTTCAGTTGTAAACCGTCAGGAGCAGGTTAATAAATGTTATTTTGATTTCCGTTTCAGTAACGTTTTTGTGCTGATAATTAAATAGTTCTTAACAGCGATGAAAGGCCAGCAAGTTAAGAAGATATCTATATGCTAGGTTGAATGTACACTTAAAATTAATTACACTTCGCAGAGTTATACTTCACAATAGGGCAGCTGAAACCTCACTTTGGATACCTCGAAAGCCTTTCACAGTTTGAACATAGAAAGAAAAATATCTAAAGAAAATTAACGCAGAAATATTGCGCAGGAACTGAAACTACATACGAAATGGCCATCAATACAGACTATTTTATTTTCGAATTTCATTGAAAATTACTCTTAAAAATCAAGCCACTTAAGCATGAATGCTAATTAAAAAGCAACGAATTTAATTCCTGCTCCATACTAATAACACACCCAAATTCGGTTTGATAAATTTCCGTTAATCTTCCGTCTGCGAGCTGTATTTTCTAGACTGAGTGTTCTTTATGTTTTTCAAAATCTAAATAAACATATGAAAGGACGTACGTGACTTATCTAAACAAACAAACTTAGGGTTTGCTGTGCCATATTTTTTTCTCCTTATCTTGACTAGCGAGGATTTTCCTTTAATGAAGTCGTGTCTTCGTTCTGCGACTGCAATCGGTGCATGCCTGCAAATAAAAGATTTGTGCGAGGAAAATCTGAGGAGGAGAGGAGCTTCTCGACTCCCAGCTCAGAGCTCTTCTTATGAATTAGGAATGACCGTGCGCTGAAGTAAGTCATTTAAAAAACCTCGTAGAATCGAATTTGTAATTTATTTTCTCTGAGGTCTTCCATAAAGAGCATTGGAGCAGTTGTTGTAAACTCACGGGAAAAATTTAGAGACTTTTTATTTAGGACTCACCCTACTTAAACGACATAGAAGTTTTTACTGTCTAATAGTCCCCCACATTATGACTTTGTATTTTTATTTTATCGTGTTTTTGCTATTTCCTTACAAACCAAATACTTGCATGTATATTCCATCTTAATTAGGTAAATATAATGGCACATACAGATAAATATATACATAATGTTATATGTATATACTTGCCTAAAATATATATATATGTATATACATAAGCAAGAGATAAATAACACAAAATTAAAATTTTACCATAGTGGCAGTCTTAGTAATAATAGGGCAAAGAAAAATTTTAAATTCAAAACTGAAACAAACGAAAATTAATGTAACAAAATTCATGCAATATGAAATAATAAATAATAGTTGAAACTCCTTTAGTCCATTCAAGGAGCAGCCGAAATAATTTTCACCAGGACCATGTTTCTGAATTGCATCAGAATGAGCATCAAAACAAATTCAAGAAAAATATAGATGGAAGAGTATCAAAATTCATAGGTTTTTGCGGTACGGCTGCTGTTTGGTATAAGTACAAGAAATGAAGGCGCTGGTTCTAAATAATACTAAGTTAGGCCACACAATTTATTTAATTATTTACATAATGCACAACATTGCACAGTTAAGTACTATATTGTCACAGACAAAGGTGACACTACCGAAAGCACCACAGATCATCTGCATAACCAATATAACTATTAACTGACCTTTTTAACTATTAACTGAACTATCTCAGAAGAAGGCGCTGAACCTGGAGGGCGATCCATTAATCCGAACATTCCGGGCCCCCAATGAAATAGATTTCAATAATTCTGTATAAATTTACAATTAAATTAAAATTTACACATACCATTTGAAATACGGAATGAGATACAGTTTAACACAAATTATTTCAGTTACAATTAAATTCAAAAGCATATATATAGTATTACCAATGACACACATAAAAATATTTCACTTGCGCTGCAATGAATTGAATAAATGAATAATGCCCATCCGTAATATGAAAACTTTACATTTGATTGTTGTCTTGCATGGGGAAAACACTTAATTATACGAAAGGGCCTTTTAAAGACATCATTTTCAGAGCGTGTATTAAATGCACTAACTCATTCATCCATTCTGGGTAAAACTTCTTTCGCTCATGAAGTTCCAATGGATAATTACATTGTCACATTTTTCAAATATTTTGGGTCGTTTTGGTGATTCTTTCCAATCTGAACAATCTGTTAATAGTCTTATTCTCATTTTTCGGTTCTATAGGGGCTTTTATAGAATGCCAAATTAAAAAATCACAAAGGGTTAACGCATTATAATATACCATGCATCTGAAGAGAGTGCTGGAATTTTATATGCTCTCTGTTTGAGATATTTGTGTTTGTATCCATTTGGATTAGTCTTTAATATTAAATTTTAAATTTCCAATAGTTTATTTATGATGCGTTTTGAAGGATATAACACCTGCTTCTCAAAGCTGACCAAAAAATCGTTTCCCTAAGGAGTAAAATTTTCCATTCGATCTCCTCTGAAAACTCTTCTCTGTCGGTTAAACGTTGTTCTGGTACTTTGACCAATTTAAACAGCTTGTTTAGTTCATTTTGAGCTTCACGGACGTTTCTAGTATTATCACTAAATAACATTTTTAGGGTATCAATTAATGCCTCCAAAGATAAGTTCAAGAACATTTCTAAGTGCATTACTTGTAATAAGCCACACGAATATTTTTTGGAAAAATCCTCTTCTTTATTTTTTTTTACTTTTATAAGAAAAGGGGGCCGAAAAATTGAGCCCATACTCTAATTGTCACTCGTTCTGCAGGCAGATCACTCATTTTCTGATCTATCTATACAATCTGTGTGTATCTATACAATCTGCACGTATTCATATACTCTTTTTCTAGTAAGATTCCTGCCGCTGATGGACCAAACGTTTTGTCTAACACTATTCAATAGGGCTTGTAGCACGAGATGCTAATATATTTCCGATCATAATAGTAGATGATCAAATCAGTCAGTCTGTGTTTAGCTTGAAAATGATTGGATATTTACAATTATAAATTAATTTATATTGCGCGAGTTTACTACTGACATGTAAGATTCCATAATTGTCGATAAATGTATTTAAATACCTGAGCTTGCTCCTACGAGGTACATGGTCATACCTCTTAAATGACTCAATATCAGGACAAAATCACCTCTTTCTGCACTTTCCTAATCCATGTCAGCTCGTCCCCTTTCCATTCATCTAAGGATAGAGGCTTAGAAACTCTTTCCTTATTCCTAACGATTTTGATGAACCTAAAAATAAGACTACAAATTTTGATCAATTTCATATAATTATTTGCTCGATTTAACACAGACACTGAGCTATAATTATTTTCTATTGGTGCAAAATTAGGATCTGATAAATATTAGTTCTTTTACATAGTCATTGTCATAGCTAGGTTAAAGTAGCTGTACTGGAGACTTCATGTCTCTAGACCACTTCACCGGATATCACGCATAAGGATGTCTTTGGCATTCAATTCACACGATATAACAGCAGCTGGATTACACTCAGATGGCACATGATTCCATTGATATGACCCCGTAAGCTCTTGTATTAAAGTAACTCTTTTAATCACGAAAGGTTTCAGTAAGTGCAGCTATTTTCTATTCCAAGCAAGGTAAACCGTCAAATCAGTCCAAAACATTACATGTTCTGTTTTAATATTGAAAGATGATATCACCTTATTTATCAATTTAGATAACAGCAGGCAACCTGACAATCCCAATCTAAGAACTGATAAGGTTTTTAGATGTGCAACTCGTGACTTGCTACACAACAGTCGAGCGGTTGGCAACCCTGAATCTGGTAAAGCTTAAACATACGCTGCTCCGTAGCCAAACATACACAGCTCCGTGGCCGAAGAGGACGCATCTGCAAATCCATGAAGTACTTTGCAATATTCTCGGAGCGCAAATCTAGGAACTTTACGTATTTCTATAAGGTGGACATGAAATTAATGCAGTCCTTGGACTAAGAATCTGGCAAAGTATCGCTCCAAAAGAGTTTAGAGAGCCAGAGCCTTTGCATGAATACGGAGTCACTGGCCAGAGCCATTGGCCCATTTAAGCCAAGTACAGTAATGTCAATAAATTAAGGATAAATCGGATACACGCGGAAATCGAACTCTAAAATAAATATATCACTTGTAAAATCACTACACACATCTTCAAG
>KL868989.1:0-15741 GCA_000611955.2 Stegodyphus mimosarum | reverse complement strand
AGGTGGTTATTCTGGCTTTTGACAGATGGTCACATTAATGTGACTGGACTGTGTATTATAAACAAAATTGCAGTTTTAAAACTCCAGTTTTATTACTTGCTTAATAATACATATGTATGACACAATATTTCATCTTTATGAATAAACATGAGCATAACACTTTAGAAATTGCTGAAAAATGTGTCCTTGGCATGTTGTTTGTCTCTGATTGCGCACATTACAGTTTGGTGTAGTTTTACGATAGGATGCTGAATAAGAACTATTTTCTTTTTCTCTTTTTCTTATTTTGTAAAAGACTTTATTTGGACGTCACGTGCATAAAATGAGTTTTTTTAATCAAATGATTTTAAATCACTAAATAAAACATAATTAAGACATTACATAAAATACATAAAATTAACATTAAAACTAATATTATACGTTTTACAAAGTGTTATTGGAGTCTATTCAAGAGATTTTAATATTTAAGACGTGCTAGAAAAATGCCTATGTTTTCGCAAGCTCATTACTCATTAACTTAAAACAGTTATACGCCAGTGCATGTTATCGTACTGTGTACTGACTTGTCGAAAGAAGCAACCATTTCCCAATAATTTCAATGTAGTATGATAATTCACAGAGAGTAATTTTTCGTTTTGGATGGCTTTTACATTTCTTTCGTCTTCTTTGAGGAGAAAGAATTCCTTCTAGAGGAGCTTTAATATATTTATATTCTTACTTTAAAAATAAACAAATAAATAATTAAAGCTGAATAGATTCTGATTTAACGTTGCACCAGAAGTGCGTTAAAGTGTTTCATCCTCCCACTGAGATCAAAGTTAATTTTTTATCTTCTTATACCCAGATAGTGAGGTAACTATCCACTGGGATTTGTTAGCTTTTCTGCCCAAAGCCTCATTATCAGAACTATCTTACAATTTTATAGCTTGTGCCATATCCACCAGGTCTGTACTTGGGATCTAAAACAGATATGTGTATCTAAAGATTTAAACTCGTCAGCCAGTTAATTGCAAGAAGTATAGCAGAGACGGAGATCATGCAGTATGTTCAGATAACTCAATTTTGTGCATTACATTATTTGAATGCACTGAAGGAAACAAATTAATTCATGCAATTTACAGAAATACACTGTTATATAAAGATACTAAAATTGTTTTAAAGACACAAATTGTAAAGCAGAATACACAGATGAAATGTGCACATGGTAATATTTACACAGAACGTTTCTATATAGTTGAAAGAAAGCGATAAAATTACCCATAAATTAATATCTTTGTGTAATAGAATAATATATTAATGCAACATTTACATGAAAAGTATATTTATGTAGACAAATTATACAATAAAGTTATAACATTATTGAGCAACTGAAGAATCTTAAATTTACTTTCAGTATGCAAAACAGTAATATGAAACACAAAGCAATACTCCACACGACGAGGGAAAAAGAACGCTTAATAAAATATAAATGTGGAGGTGAAGGGAAAGGAAGTAGCATCGAATAATTCCAAGCTGTCAGTTACACTCTCAGGAATGGCAATCCAATGTCTTTTGCGATTGAACGCATTATTTTTGCCGGTATTGCTGATTATGCTTCTTTGTGAGTCATGGAGCATCTCTTCAAACAATAATTTATTACTTTATTGATACTATTTTGTTTTTTTCAAGCTATAATTTTCTGCATACATTTTTGACGTACGTGTTTTTGGCGAGTTTTTCGTTTGAGTTTGGGTATGAGTTTTTTTATGAATTTTGCAGTCGAAACCAACGTTCATTTCAAAAGGCCTTCCATGTCCCAAGCAAAAGCATGAGTCAGGAATACAAACAAAAATAAATATGCACTCAGTCGCATCAGGCATTATACTACTATTGCTAGGATGTGTTGCTGATAAGCCTGAAATAATTCGCTGCTAGTTACTCTGCTCTTAGACTCGCTCTTGCTGGCACAACACTTTAGTATTTTTACCTTCATTATTAAACATCACTTTTTTCGCACTTGCGTCATATAAAATTCAACATCAAAATCGCAAAATTTTCGAAATAACATACTTTTGAATTGCCAGTGCAGTGTTAAGAGTTGCCATAATTTTTCAGCTAAGAAGGGCTATTATTCCTCAATGTCACTTTTTTTGCGCGTTTCACTTTTTAAATAACTGGCAATTGAGGCGGCCAGATACGTAAAATAATTATATAAAAAAGAAAAGAAATAGAGAATGATTATAATGTAATTCCATGGGTTATGCTGGTAATTAATAAAAGAGATCATTAATTAATAAAAGAGAACTGAGTTTATTTCTTTTAAATCGCCTAGTATTTTAATCAGTAACAATTCGATTAAATTTAAAAGGAACATTAATTATCCTTTCGACAAATTGAAACAAACTGGCACCTGGAAGTTAAAAATATTATGTGTCGGATAGCTTTCGAATTCTCGATAAAATGTTATATGTTGACTTATGTGCTTTAGAGTAGCTATGTTATTTCTTTAAAAATAATACATAGCGATATCATTTATTGGCAATATCATTTTATTTATATTGGGATTTACACATATATATGTATATGTATTATATTTACAATATTATTTGTTTAAAAATAATAAATGCTGATAAAATTTGGTGGCAACGTTTAAAAAGTGATATGTGTGAAAATATGAGGTTTGAGAGTAACAGCATAGCATGTATCGTGTAAAGAAAACTTCTTGATATTTTATTTACTTCTATATTAATTTTTAAAGTTTTACCAAATTTTACCAATTTTTATTTATTTTTAAATTTTAATCAGCTGATTCTTGGACCATTATGCTCTAACTCGCGCTTCTCAAAACTTTCAAACAGAGACCACTTTCTTTTTGCCACCATCGAAATAATTTGTTTAGCATATTCAGTTATCAGTGTTCTTATATTTTTAAAATAAATTCATTAAAATCTATTTAATCTCATGTTGGTATCAAAGAATCAAATCAGTAGAAGAAAATTTACATTCGTTTTTTAATAATGCAAGGATATTAAATTTAGATAATGCATAGATTCTTTATTTAAAATTAAATAAATTTTGATATCCATATGAATGAGATGTATGAGCTTGCTGCTTTTCAAACAGCTGTTATAGGTTTGGATGTATCCTGATGAATGTATGCCTGAGATCGGCGCATATGTTAAGTCGATTTCGATATTTTGTTTTTATTTGAGTTAATGATGGAAATCATTTCTTGCACAAATACGCAGAAAAAAATCTGAATTAAAAGTTTCGAAGCAACATTACACAGATAAATATATTTCGTTTTCACTGTTAAAGACGTCCAGGCATTAACAATCCTTCTGCTCGGAATTCCATTTTAGGTCGGTTATCAATGGAGAGCTTAAATAAGCGTTCTCTTTCGTTACCCATTATTTGCCTTTTCATTCACCCCTTTTGCATTATTTAAAATGATAGAAACTTACATGTAATAAATACCGATGGATGAATATGTGTATATCTCACAGCGAATCATTTCCCAGAGACGATCATCTGTGAAATGGTTCAGTATTTCTGAGAAAATAATTAAAAGGAATTTAATACGTAATCTGAAAATTTCAGATTACCATTTGGACGAACAGTTAACTATATAAAATGCACAGTTGGGAGTACTTAAAAGCATACTTGCTGTTGCCGTAGGGCTATTTAAACGAATCTGTCCCATTAGGTGCACAGTATTGTTACTAGAGATGCCTCTGCGACGTAACCGGCGGCAGAACGAAGAGTTGTCTGACTTTGAGAAGAGACGTATAGTAGGTCTTAGAGAAGCAGGTTAGTCGAATAGGCGTATAGTTCGCTAACTGGGCGGTCGGAGCTATGGTAGTTGCTCGGTGTTGGCGGCGATGGATCACGGAAGGGTAGTCTAACGTCGCGGAGGGTCAGGGCGTCCCAAGAACACAAATGAGCGGAAGAATCGCGCGATCATAGGAGCGGCCGCTTCCGTATCAACATCGTCGCAAGCATCGATTCGAGGACATCTACCACCTTCCAGGCACCCCGTGGTATCACGAGAAACCATTCGGAGATAACTGGCCGATGCTGGTATACGCTGCCAACGTCAATTAAGACCCCTATCATTGACCCCCACATCATAGACAGGGTCAAATGGATTTTTACCGAGCTTGGGCAATCTGGAGTTTGCTCGATTGGAAGTGTGTGATCTTCAGCGATGAATCCCGATTCAGTGTCAGTGCTGATGACCAACGCACACGCCTGTGGAGGCGGGCACCCCAGCGGTGCGATCCGACATTTGTTTTCTAGCGGTATATGGCGATTACACGAGATGTGACAGTGTGGGGACCGATTTGTTGGAACACACGATCCCTAGTCGTCCTTCAAGGTATTAGGATGGCTCACAGTTACGTGAATGACATTTTAACGCTGGTTGTACTGCCTATTATCAAGTTGGACAGGGGCCATTTATTCGCAAGACAACGTTCTCCACATACTGCGTGACACACCCGACGATGTCTTCAAGGATACGACGTACTCCCGTGACCTGCCAGATCACTTGGTCTCTCACTAATAGAGTACATTTCCTTCGCATGCTTGGAAGGCAACTGCAGCTGGATGGGTACCAAAACTTTTGTCAGAAGACCGCAAAAAACAGCGCATGGCAGCAACTTTTAAATTTCTTGAGGCGTACCACGAACAGTGAATCACTTCTCGATTGAATCGTAATAGGAGACGGGACTTGGGTAAAGTTTGTTACTTGTCAGACAACTTGTGTATGTCTGGTTGGCAACACAGCGTTTCCGCGATGACTAAAAACTGCATGTAGGCTTTCGTGGATGGTTGAAGTCTCAGGCGGCAACATTCTATGACGATGCAATTAACAAGCTCGTGTATCATAATGATAAGTGTCTTAATTTATACGGGGATTATATAGAAAAATAACTGAATAATGTGCCTTTTACATGTAAGTAATAAAAAAGTTTTACTTCCATTTCTTTTCTTTTCGCTCTCTTTTTTTATTTTAAACTCTAACACATAAGCTACTTTCCGAATAGGATACGTAAATTCCTGAAAAGTCACACAAAATAGATTTTAGTTTTAAAAAGGGATATATGAATTAAGGTGTTAAAGCATATCTTATTTCTCACATTTAAGTTATTAAAATCACTTATTTCAAAATTTTGTTCGTAAAGAGAGATAAATTAACTTGTTTAAGGACTTTCTTACTCTAATAAGTAATGGACTTTTGTGATATTGAAGACCAGGCAGTGCTAGGGGTTCCGGTACGTACTTAAATGTAGGAGCCCAAACTTTATCTTCGCAACAATTTGTAATGTTTAACTATTTAACAAAGTTTTGAGAGATTTGGGGGAATATTCAAGAAATAATATTATATTTAAATGAAAATGTTTTGTAGAAGTTTAAAACTATTTTTTACCTCTTAGACGGTTTATACAGAATTTTCATTTGCTAATCATGCAACATTTATAGGTTATTTTGTGGTATAATCGCTTTTATAATTTGCCTTTGGATTATAAATTATTGGTTTCTAATATTGTTATTCATCGCTTGTAACATCATCAGCATTTAGATCTAATATACATTCAACAAAGCAGAATTACAAAATATAAATTATTGGACATCGTTGTCTGAATAATATCATACGTTTAACTTCTACTTTAAGAGAAATTGGAGTGATTTTACTCCTCTACATTTAGGTTTTAATTTTCGCTTGACGTTGCTAAATCTGAATAAATAACTGATCTTCGAATTAAATATGCAATAACAATAGCTTATATGGTTGATAGTTCATTATTGTTAAGACACATCTAATGTATAGTGCTTGCAATACGTCGTTATTTTAAGGCGTCGTTGAAATATATATTAGGAAGTTGTTTTGATAGTGTTTGAAGAGTTGTTTTGAAATATTTCTGCGCTAATATTGCATCTGAGCTGTGCATTTCTGACTTGTTAATATTTTGTCAAATTTTAGGAGAGAAAAGGAGTTGCTTAGTTAATGCCTCTCTCTTCCTTGAAATGGTTATTCTCTAAGTTCTTCAGAATGAACTTGAGTGCTGAACTTGAGTGGTGAAATGTCAGAAGATGTAACGATCTATGTCTCAGCTTTGCCAAATGATCACATATGCATCAGAAAAAATGTTCAATATATATTATATGCACAGTATAAAACTACCTATTACTAACTAAATAAAGACTTTTGAAAGCATAATTTTTCTTATGCCTTTCTTACTTCTGTCTAACAGAATATGGAAGGAAATAAATTTAACACTGTCTATTTTTAGTTATTCGAACTGTACAGGTAATGAAGTGCAAGCGTGAACGGAGGAAAGCATGGAAAATATGATACTACTGAATTTATTTCTTGGGACTCATCATGTATTAAATTATTAATATTATGATTACACTTATATCCGCCTAATTTGAGAGGCAGAATTAAATTCTGGTTTTTTCTGCTCTAGTTTCATCTCTAATTTTTCATTGAATTAAGAAACGAATTTAATACTCTCTTTTTTTAGTCCAAAGGGGCTTTGTTCCTGAAGGACTATTGTTTTCGTTTCGCGATTAGTTTTTTTAATCAATCTGAATGTTCGTTTCACTCTTCAAATTGTTGCCACAAATATTATCACACTGTATTATATTTGAAGTAATTAAATAATGAAGAATTTGCCTAAATGTATATATGTTTCTCGCATTGTGATAAAACAACAATACCTAGAGACATTCAGCTTTGAATGACGTAATCCTCCTGCGAATATGGGCGTCTGGAAGCCCAAATTTGAAATTTGGAATCTAGCTCTCTAGTCGGTGTTAGACACCCATCAGATTATACTGATGTTGTAGGCTCGGCTTTGCTTCGTTCAGTCGATTTAGCATTTTAGATAACTAAGCAGCCAGTCGTTAGCCATCCTAATTTATTGTGATTTTTTACATTTTTATTTTCTGTTTAGTTTAGCCACAAGTGGTGGTGAATTGTGAGCACCGAGTGCGTGCATGGTGTTAAATTTAGTTCAAATAAGAAGGTTCTTTATAACCTTCTTCTGCAGTATTCATTCTTCAAAGACATATTAAGTATTTATTACTTCGTCTTCTACGTAGGGTCTACAATTTATGCTTCCAAAAAGAGTGAGACTCAATCTTCAGCCCCGTAGTACAATGCTTTGGTGAAGCAAGATAGTGGCTTTTCTGAATTTATTGCATCATTTCTTGCTTAATATGTTACAACATATTTGCCTCAGCAACACTGAATGTCTCCTAATATTTATTTCAGCGAAACCTTTAAAGACCATTTTTTTTAAGTTTTCATATATGCTCTACTTCAGTGCCCTTAATTCTTCCACTCTGAAAGAAAATATCAAATTTTTATAGATGTTTAATTATCCTAATTATCATCTCTTACAAACAAAAATATCATCATCAACTTGCAGGCAAAGTTCAATTAAGAAAGCTTAAGCTAAGTGCTATTAACGTTCACATCCTTGTTTTTGTGATGTGAAATCATGATGGCGAGGAATAATTTTGGGGCCTGGCTTAAAAAGCCATCCATCAGTCCTTTTGAGAAATTCGAAAATGCTTTCACTGATTTTGATTGCCTCCATCAAGACCGGATGTAGGAATATCTGTCTTTTTGTATTTTTTAGTAAACAACATAAAAGTGTTTATGAAACTGCATTTATATTTTTATTTATTTATTCATTTTTGTCTTTGATAATATATTTGTTTAGGCACGCTGATAACAGAAACTATATGGAAAAGCTTTCATATGATTGTCGCGAAAGAAACAAATTATAAAACATGCACTTGTATGTGTGTCTTCTTGGTGGATATTTTGATTTACTACGCGCGAAAACAAAAAAAAAATATCAAGAAGACGTAATTAGACACAAATGTAAAACGCGTAAAAAGTTAATATATATAAATTACATTTAGCTAAACTGTACCTCCCTCAGTATCAATTAAGAAAACCTATTGAACTACGTACTATGAATAAAGTTTTGCTGAAAAGCACATTTTAAATGTTTTCTTTTATATACCTCCACAGAAACTGTCAGCACTGAGATTAGTTTAAACAAAACGCTACTGATGTCAAGATTTTTAACGAATTATATAACAGAATATATTACAGTTTTCTCATGTTCTATATTTTATTCATATCAAGCACGCAACCAAAAGAACTGAAAGAATATTCTTAATGTGAGTAAGTGAGTGCACTACTATGATCACTTCCGACAATGGAGGTAACCCAAACGGAATTATATGGAATCACAGCGGGGAAATCTTCAGAGTTAATGCTCTCCCTCCTTTTCGGATGCCTTCGTAGTGTAATTGGAGGCATACTCGACACATATTCCAGACGTCCAGGATTCGAGTCCCGGCTAGGGCAATGCACACTTTTCATGTCTCTTGCTTCAAAATAAACTAATGACTCAACTAGTTACGCCCGAACTAAAAGGTGGTGGATGATAATTTGTCACTGCCAGGATTTCAGGACTGGGTCCTTTCATCCCCAGGCGATGCGCATTTAATATTTTCTTTCTCCTTGCGCATGCTTTCGTGGTGTAATTGGAAGCATACTCGTCGCGTATTCTGCAGGTCCGGAGTTCGAATCTTGGCGAGAGCACTGCTCATTTTTCACATCTCCAGCAACGAAAAACCTGAAGAGTGTACATATTTAGTAGGCTTTCAAACAAACAGAAGCAAAATTTTCTAGTAGAATAAAATGATAAATGCAGCAGTTTGTGTTGTAAGATCCTCTTGCTACAAGAATTTCATCGCATCTTTTATTAAAGCATGATTTTGATGTTTCTGGTAGTTATCTCTTAATGAATATAGTTACTTGACAATATAATAACAATAACTGTAGCTTAAATTAACAACATTAGAGCTAAATGAAAACAAAAATAATTTTTCGCCTTATTAATATTTGCGTCGAATATCGTCTTTAATCATACTTTCTAACGTGCTGCACGCTAAATGAATGTCTTCTGGAACTTGGAGAGCTCTTTTTCAGTCGAAGATATTATACAAAAAAAATCTGAAGAAATAATTTAGTTCTTTAATACTTCGTATATTTTATGTCGTAAGCCATTCATGTGTGCACAAATTAGTTAGAATTTAGCTTTTTTTTATGGTATCTTACCCGAAACACGTGCATCACGTTTCACGCGTGACATTATATACACCTTACTGGAATAGCTTGAGTGCCGTACTGTCTTCCTTATTTTCAGCAATTCAGGAAAATATTAAGCCTTTTTTAAATTTAAAACAAAATTATTTAGCCTTTTTGTGTATACGTTATTGCGTATCTGGAAAGCATTTTAAAAAATATAACTTTATTCACAGCTTCGTAGGATCTAATCATGCGCATGAATTTCACTGTAGAAATAGGAAACATTAAATGAAGCGTGTTCTACTTTGCTGTGGAGATAAATTTAAAAAAATTACAAATAACAAACAATTTCCAATGAAAAACAAAAATTTCACAAAATTGGAAAGAGAATCAAATAGTAAAGTATTTTTTGAAAATTGAGGTTTATTAAAATATGCAATTTTGAAAAGTACATACTATTATTAGCTCAAAGGACGTTAGCTCCGAAAAGCTATTAATTTACTTTTTTGCATTGTGCGTTGGTTAACTATAAATGTCGGTTCTCTTTTCAAATTGTTACCACCAAATATTAGAGCCCTGTGTAATATTTAAAGATATTAAATAATGAAGAGTCTGCAATGTTTCTCGCATTGTGATAAAACAGCGGTACCTAGAGTCGTCAAATTTTGAATAACGTAAGCGGTGCTCATTTTTCATGTCTCCCGCTTCAAAATAATCTAATGACTCTACAAGTGTCCTAAATTATTCATTTTATTAGTGTACTACTCAAATATATCAGTAATATATTTAAATAGTACACTCAAACTTTGATATAAAGTGGAGCAAGGAAATGTTGCTACAATCTTTTAGATATATATAGGAAAAGAATAATAAATTGTGTTATCATTCCTGACTGAAATGCAAGTTTCACGGCGAATTTCCTTGCAGACTATTATATCCGTTGAAAGGGCCTAAGAGCGTACCAGGGATGAAATCGCTAAACAATTGTATTACGATCGAGGGTTCTAATCCCGATGAATGGGTTGGCTGCATATGCGTTTTCGTGGTTTTCTGCATGTGTAACGTGTATACGAGACCATTTCCTAAGAAAGTCTTCAACAAAGCCATTCCTGCCTGTTGGCTTATAGCCCTCCAGTGTTTTGCTATAATTAAAAATTAAACGAAACTATCCACTGAGTTCCTTGAAACTTAAGATCGTCGGTCACTAGTGCAGGGCAATGAGGACAAGCATTATCGTTCATTGGGGAAAGTTATTATTGATTACACCTTTAAACAACTTGACATGAGAATTAAAAACTCATCTCTGCACATTTTATCATTCATATGGATACTGGTAAAAATATATAAGTCAGCGTGATCAGTCAAATTGGTGACACTCGCACGATAATTCCACCCCTTTCACAGATATTTTCAAGTTTATTACGTATGTTTCTTTTCTTTAAGGTTATAACAATAACTGAACAAAAATGAAACTCATCAGTTAGGATACTCAGCTCCAGTCCAATGATTCCTACACCACTGCAACTGAACACATTTCACCGTACGAGTTAGTTGATCTAAAGAGTGGCTCGACTCAAGTTATGGTTTAGAAGCATACAACTATCTTTTATGAAGCCTTACATTCACGCTGTATCTGGACAGTCGAGTTAGCCGCTGCGGATTCCTTTGGAATTAAGTTTAACGTCAGTTGTTTATATCTTCTACCAACCGCTGCCAAATAAAGGCCCTGAGAATCTATTGTAACCTGTTTCCAACCTTGACCTGGTTGTCTGGGTCTATCACCAATGATTTAAATAGCTTTCAAATTCTTGGTACGAATATTTTAGCTACTTCTGAGTTTTTATAAATCCGTGGTAATGTCTCTCTCGCTCCCATTCTCCTAAACGCGTGCCATTTCTCACAAGCAGTCAGATGCTTTCTCTACATGTTCCGTCTTCCACTGTCATAATTTTATCCAATTAGTCATATAACCATTAAAATTATAATCTGAGTTATTTCCTTGCACTGGCTTTCACTCGTGCCAAAAAAATGCCTATTGCCATGTAGCGAGGGTAAATTTATTTGATTACGGGATAACTTTAACCTTGCTCTACCAGCCAACTACCGTTCATTGTACGTTACTTGATAGAATTTTTAGGAAGCACTTTTTAAAATTACATAAGGATTTATTTACTTTTACTAAACAGTTATTTTACGCTAATTTGCTTTTCTGTCTTCCTCGCTTTAAATTTTCCTTTCAGAACGTATATTTCTAGTTTGCGTGTATTCAAATAAGATAGAACGGAGTTAGTGTTTAAAGGAAATTCTCAGGGGGAAGAATCAGAGCATGTTCCGCCTGCTGAATGCCACGTTTGCTAGTTGATTCCAAATTAGTATTTGTTAGTAATACAATTTACTCAAATCTACAAATGATACCATATGGAAAAATCGAAACTTCGACTTTCTTTTCAAGGAAACAAATGTGGTTACCAAGAAACGCTTGAGAATGGTTGACATAGAGATGGTGAAGAAGGGTTACTGAAATGATTAACCATTCAAATAAGCCGTAATTTTCTAATATCCTGACAAATATTTTGGTCTTACCAAATACTTGGAAAAGATTAGAAAAGAAAGAGTAAAAATTAAATAACTGCACATAACAATGATTACGATTAAATCTGCATATGATTGCTTGAAATTAGATTTATTATTCACTTCTCTCTGTAGATATAGTGATATTAATTAGGTTTATTTTATTTATTCATCATTCATTTTTACACGTTTTTGTAAAATAACCCGTATGTGTTATTGGATCGGATACAGCGAACCGAACTTCCAGTACCTTGAGGTTCGCTATAGCGAGATTCGCGAGCATCTTTAAATATCAGGTTTGCCTGACCTTTGCACAGTAAAGAACACCACGTTATTTGAATACGCAAATTTTAATTTCAGTTAATGAGAACATTGTCCACCACTTTAATTTTCTGCATTATGCCATCTAGCACGGTATAAATTTCCATGCGGTGCCTAAATTTAGAGCATTATATGTGCATGAGATTGTTAATAAACGGAACCTCCTTCACGAATTACACTTATCCCAATTACTTAACTTCCTTTTGAACCCCTGGGATCTGATCCTCCCGTATTTAATTAGAAGACTTTGACTAATTAAAGAGTTACCGTCATGAGCGTCGTTCCAGTACATAGAGAAAGAGAGTGAGAGAGAGTCACAGATTACACAAATCAGGATTTGGTAAAAAAAAAATGATCTTGTATCTTTGTGTATAATTGCAACTGAAACAAATAATTATCGCTAAGAGAGCAATCTTCTTTCTGTTTTTAATTGCAAAATTACGTTTTGTGTGCATTTATTAGAACTAATGCTGATTAAGTAATTTGTTTGAGAAATCGGGACTGGAATTTTCCTTCGGAGGTATTTAAATTGTTCCGCAAAGCCATCCAATTCTGTCCCATCTTTAACTGTACTCTATATTTACGTCTTTAACTGTATCTAAGGCAGCGAAGTTTACTATCTTATTCAGGCACATTTCAATAGAATTTTGTTTGAGCAATTGCGTCCTCATTTTATATTAATTTATAACTTTTTTATATTAGATTAAATTTTCTTAAAGTTATACTTTACATCGATAGTTGTAATAATATCCTGTGTCATTCAGAATTTTTTTCTTCTATAGTTCCTTATATATATATATATATATATATAGTTCAGTGAAATTTACCTTTGTGTTCGATTTATTATTTCGCATATTCCTAGAAAAATATTATTTTGCTTCAAAAAGTAGTGTTAAGGAGAACAATATCCGTGTTAAATAAGCTTTCATATTTATACATATTTACTTGATATATTTCTTTATGCAGTTTATGTTCACAAGTTAAAGAATCTTCTTTTTGTTATCTTCATCTAGTTACGGCAAGTTAGAACTGCATAAAATGTAAACACAAAATCCAAAGAGAGGAGAACAAAAGTTTGAGTCTCATTAAAAAAACATTATACAAGTTAAAAAAAGTAATGGCGTGATATGTAAAATTTGCATGACAAAGCCTCCTGATATTGGTGAGGACATACAATAGGGTGCATCGCTGTAATAACGTCTAAGCATGCATATATCCTTATGCCGCTGATAAAGTTGCCTTACAGTCCTTCCAATACGAACCTAAAAATCCATTTCATTAAAAGCTCTTTTCTAAATTGTTCAGTGGTTCTTTATGTAATCAGCGTAGACAAAGGTGTCCAATACACATTGCAGTTCGGTTATTTTATCTACCTATCCTCCTAGAACATGATTTTTCTGCACCTGAAATCTGTTATTATCCTAAATAACGTTTGACCCTTTTAGTGTGCTCGGAGAAATTTCTGTTCAAACTGATAACCTTCAAATTTGATTTGAGATCATTAAATTTGCAGATTTTAAGGCGAATGCTAGGCATTAATAAAGATTTAATATTGTTGTTCAAAGATTAAACCATTATGCCAAGTAGTTAAATGATTTGATTATTGGATTTTCATTTTAATATTACACTTATGGATATTTCACAGTAAATCAGCTAAGTAAGAGTTTGCCATAATTTTCTCTCTTTTGATTTATTTGTTGAGTTAATTTAATACAGATTTACGATTTATTTGTGAAGTCTGTTAAACAATTATTTTATATACACGAAATTTCAATATAAAGAAAGCAACGTGAGTTTGCAAGCGATGAATTATTCAAAAATTCCTCCTACCCTCGTTCACAGACGAAGCATACATGCCCAGTTAAGAGAACTGACAAGGCGATCGTTATACAGGATGGCCATAGAATCATTTTCCCGTTATATGAACCCCTAGCGGTCTATCCGCTCAAACAATCGAAATGAAATTTCAAATATTGCCATGTGAAGCTATGAGTTTGAAATTATGATGTTTTGAGATAATAGAGCTCTCACGGTGACATTACAGTGAAAATATTTCTAAATTTTCTAATTGAGAAACCATAAATGATGTTGGAACTATACAAGTATGACGAAAATTTTCGGCGCCGGACATTTACAAAGAAGAGCACGATAAGGGACTAGTGGAGATGACACTTGGAAAAAAAGGAAGGAGAGGGAAAAATTTTATTGCAATTAGTTTACAACATTTCAGGGCAGAGTCATCTTCCATAACTTTGCAATTTCTTGGCCATCGCGATCTTCCGACCTCTTTCAGATGGATTTCTGGTTCTGGGGTATTTGGAATCTAAGGTATGCACATCATTTCAGGAGATTTGTCAGATCTGATATCGTTTACGAAGATGTGCAAGTTAAACACTTTTAATTCAAATAAAAGTTTTTTTTTCCGTCTCATCCTGTCTTGCGTTTTAGATGGTCCTTTACAGTGCTCTTTTTTGCAAATGTTTAAAGATGGCAGTTTTCATCATATGTGTATCGTTTCAACGTTGTTTAAGGTTTTCCAAGCGTCGATAAACTTGATAATTCTAATTAACAGTAACTAAAACTTCATATGCATTGATTGAGTGGATATGCAGTTAGGGCTTCATATGAGAAGGAAGTTCCTTTATGACCATCCTGAGAATGGTTTCAATGTCTCATACTCCCCGCCCTTAATAATTGCTGGGGAAGATGAGTGATTCCCTATGTGATGAATGAAAACAAATGATTTCTTATTACGGTGGGATGAGCACGAAAGCGTAAATAGTAAAACTAATGTTAAGAAATTTAAGGAGTTTTGCCCACAATTAAACTACAGACTGGGGATCAAAGAACTGAGATGTCATTACGTACGTTTATATCCAAATTGCCTTTATTGCTTGCAAAGCTTCAAAAGTTAACCACAGTTTAAAAATTGTAATTGAATCCTTTATATGAAAATTTAAATTAAAACATACTTCACAGAGGTTACCGGTTAAAATGTTGCCTTGTTTTTAATTACTTTCCTTATCTGGGTTTATGATACTGTCATAAAACAGCTTGAAAATGTAAACAACATCAATAAAATTTTTCTGTGTAAGCTTCAAATATTTTGCTCTATATTTTTTAAGATAAAATAAAATATTTTTACAGGCCTAAAATTCGTCAGTTTAGATTGACTTAATGACTATGATTTCAGCTAAAAATTTAATTTTCATGTCTCAAATTCGGAAGAAAGCAGATACCTAATTTAGTTGTTGTTAATTGATAGTATATTAGTTTGTTCCCCTTGACAAGTCAATTAATCTGCGATCAATGACAATAGCTACTTTTTCAATACTTAAAATTTTTACTTTTGAATTTTTTGTCCATTAAGGATTTTTCTTAACAGATTTTTATGTTTTTAAAGCAGTATAGGTCTAGAAAATACTAATTTAAAATACTAATTAAAATACTAACTAACTCGTTTTTTCTTTTATAATCCACGGTTTTAATAGAATTTGTCTTCCTTGGAGATGGTATATAAAAGGTTTTCTAATTATAAATTATTGCTTTATAGATATATATAAACCATAGACAAAAATTAAGAAATTTAGAACCAAACTCACAACTGTATGAATGATCTGTTATATATACACAGATATATATATAAATATATATATAAATCAAAAATAAAGGTCGGAACGAAAATGAATAAAATTCTGTTCCTGCAATATGAAGGTCTAGCCTTTCTTCTCCGACTAAAAATTACAAAA
>KL868988.1:0-15732 GCA_000611955.2 Stegodyphus mimosarum | reverse complement strand
AGTATATAAGGTATTTCTCCCGCCTTCTTCGCATGCGTTCGTGGTGTAGTGGTCAGCACGCTCTACGCATATTCGAGAAGGCCCATGATTCGCGTCCCGGCGAGGGCATTGCTCATTTTTCACGTCTGATGCTTCCAAAAGTACTTAATGTCTCTACAGCTTTACTTAAAAAAAATAGTGAATGCACAAAAATTAAAGATTTGCATATGAAAAAATGAAAAATATGAAATATGTATTGGTATTTATGCATATGCTTGCAAAAAGCATGTATCTGCCTTTAATAAAATACATAAATATTTATTAAATTATTTTTAAATGTATTTGAAATTATGGATTTATTCATTAATAAGCTCCTATGAAAGTTACTGTGATTATCTAAATATATAAAACCTTAGCTTTGAATTGCAAACATAAATTGAAATCCTGTTTACGTATACGTTTGTAAACTATTTAAGCAAGAATTGTTCGTTCTGGAAAACAATCTGTTAAAAGGTATTATAAAGCATGAGATGCGTACTTAAGGAAGTAATACAGAAGAGATTTTAATGTATTTCGCTATTAAAATAAAAGGTGCTCTAATTTGAAATGGAACGAATAGAGCATTAGTTATAAATTGACTTCGATCTTTGATTTAAAAGGTGCTTCAGAAGTTAAAAATTCGTGTCATATTTGAGAAAGTATATTAGGAAGAAGCTCTATAAATAGAAAAGAAATAACGCATAATTTCCATATTAATAATACAATAAGCTTTGATCTTAATTTTTGTAATCCTTAATAGAATAAAATCGAATTACCTTAATATCTTTTTCTAATGTAATTAACAAAAACTTGTGAAACTATTTCATTCAAATTAAACCGTTCTGAGTAAACTGTTTTATGAAACCTATAGCATTTAATTCCTCTGAGAATGCAATGTTGTTTGTAAGTGTATTCTTTTCACATACTTAGGGCTCTGAAATATTGTAGAAAAAGAAAATATACACATTTTACGACGTAATTACAAAATACTTACGTTCGATGGTATCAAAACCCATTGATCTTAATGGTAACGTTTTGGTCACCACGCAGGGATCGCCAGTGCTTCAAAGCAGTGTATGGGGATCCTGTCCTTCTTACTTTCTATCTCCAGTCTTGTCATGAAATTTGCGTCTAGGTATAGTAAAGTGGCTATGCGCTACTAGATGAGATATCTTATAGCGCCACCTGGTGGAAAAGAGCCCAGTTAGCCTCCCTATCTCGAAAATTGTACGAGACAGGAAGAAAAAGTGAATTACAAAGTTGTAGAACATCGTCGATTTAGTACGAATAGACACTTTGTGCATATGAATACTAAAAACAGAACGCTGAAAACGCACATTTGTTTCTTCGCGATTTCCAAAACTATGACGTCGTGAAATTTGAACGAAAGGAGAAAAGATTATCTTTCGGACGAAAAACGAGCCCGGATCGCGGCACATTGATATCGTTTGTAATTCACAATCGAGAGGACTGTGGTTCAAACCCCGCGGGGTGCCTCTCCTGATTGTCTTCATAAACAGAGTGGACAATATGCAGATCGTACGCAATCATATCGCAAACACCAACGCAACTTGAGCTTTGTGAATTTGTGCATTAATGCAAGCAGAGTATGAAACGTCAGACCTGTTCACCCGAGACAGCTATAAAAGATATATCTCCTCGTGGTTGTAGCTCATGATCATGGAGAGATTTTTCAAAAAATTATTATTGTGAGATGATTCTGCTTTACTGTGAATCTGGGCGCAAGGACTATCGGCAGCGTGGTTGTATCGGCAAAGTTTTCCTGCAAGCCCGCATCCTTCATACAAAACCATCCTACAGGTTGTGAAATATTTAAGGGAGATAGGCTGCTTGACTAGCCTACTTCGATCTGGCAGACCAGCTAGGGCATTGCGGAAAATGCAACCGGAAGATATCTTATCATACACCCTCACATATCCAAGCAGCAGCACAAGAGAGATAGGTGAAAACTCAAAAAGCCTCTCAAAAAGTCGCGTTTGGAAAATCCTAAATGAATTAGATGCTCCTCCATACCTACCAATACCTAATCAGGCATTACTGGATGGAGATGGAGCAGCTTTGTCATGAACAAGATAGAAGTCTAGCCAAGATTTTTGGCAAATATAGTGTGGGCGGGTGAGGCATGCTTTTCGCGGAATGAAATGTACAATAGGTACAACTCTCACACCGGCCACTGGAAAATCCATCATGTTCTGCCGCCGTTCGACATCAAATACGGTTTTCGACTAATGTTTGGTGTGGAATTTATAATGACAGGCTAATCGGCCCAATATTTTACCAGGGTACGTTAACGGCCGCATAATATTTAGAACGTTTGCAAGACATAGTTTCCAATTATTTTTTAGAACCAGCCGTTGTTTCAGCTCTTGAATGGATAGTTACAACATGACGACTCGCCTGCGCACAAGACATCGCTAATGAAGCAGTACCTGATGGAAGAATTCGGAAAACGAATAATCGGGTGTGTTGGTTGAAGAGTGGCTTCCCCATTCACCTGATCTGGCTCCAATGGACGTTTTCCTTCTAATACCTCAAAAGCAGGTGTATACGACCCCTCCACAAACATTGCAAGACCTTCAACGGGGTATTACACACAACTTGTGCAAACGTGTCCCCCACTCTGCTAGAACGCGTGCAACATGAAGTTCTAACAAGGGTCCAGATGTGCATTTCAATTAATGGAGAGAGGTCTGAACATCGAAAATAAAGGTAACTTGTGATAATTAGTTGTTTTTTTCTTTCTAAGATCGTTTCGTGACGTCACAGTTTCGGAATTCGCGAACAAACAAGTGCGCGTTTAAAATGTTCTGTTCTTAACATTCATCTCTACGAGGTGGCTTTTCGAACCAAATCGACGATGTTTTGCAACCTTGTAATTCCCTTTTTCTCCTTATCTTGTACTGCTTTCGAGAAAGGGAAGCTAACTCCGCTCTTTTCTACTAAGTGGTGCTGTAAACTATCTTATTTAATAGTCGCATGGCCACTTTACTATACCTGGATACAACTTTTATCACTAGCCGTTCGGCAGTTAAACGGGTCCTAGCGAACTTTAGTGGGCACCCTGTATCTTTTTAATCGTACAATAACGATTTTCAATTCTATCCAAAATATTGCAAAATACTGCTTCCGAATAAGTCGTTAAAGAATTAGGTTAATATAGAATACAATGTTTTACTAGATCATTGAATATTATTTCTTGCTTGAAAATATCTATTGCCGCACCAGCAGTCTATCCTTATTTTCTATATATTAAATTTATTTTAGCAAGTAATAAAGTTATAGTTTAGTTGAATAAAACGCCATTTCGTTATTACTTAGTTATTGCCTAAGCATTTCTGTCTAATGGCTTGATTCAGAAAATATAGAACGCTTTGACAATTCTCAGAAATCCTGAAGTTCAGAAATTATAGCATTTTATATAATTTCTTAGAATAATTGTTACTTTATTAATCATAATTCTGCCGTTGTTCAGATGATTCAAAGAAACGTTCTATATATTTGGCAGATGTGCAAATACGAGACTCAAAACTTTAATTTATATATTTACAACTTAACACAAAACAGATAATACTTATGTGAAACTATTGTTATCCTTTGAATTTGTTTGCCGCACACATTACCAGTGATGTATAAGTCATAGTACATTTACTGAAACTCGTACGGTGTTATCAATTCTTGTGAAAAATTCATTGAACGAGGTATCTGTTAAATAGATCGGAAAAATGTATTATATAGTAATTAGTTTTGCTTGCCAGACCTATGATAGTAACAAGGACTTAGGTCTGAAAAGTACGGTGAATGATGGAGCAATTAACAGCACTATTAAGCAAACAAATTAACCATTCCGCATGTGCTCACAGTATTTCAAAATGTTGGAAAGATTTTGCAGAAAAGTATAACCTCTTTTTTCCAAAGCTGGTTGCAGATTAAGTTTCAGAAGTAAACAGTAATAATAATTATTTTTGGTCTGTCCATGAAATCCGACATGTGTCAGGGCAATGCTATCACAGTTGCACATAAGATCACCACAACCTTCCCAATGTTGGAGTTCTGATAAACGTCTGATTTTCGTGGACTCATCTAGCTCAATATTGAAAATCGTTTTTTTTTCTGTAATGATGTACGTGGGTTGGAACAGCATTTTTTGAGATCAGTTCTTGATTTCCATTGGGAACACCGTAGCTGCACAACTTTGGATTGCCAAATCGTATGAGTCTAAATTTTCCTTGTCATGGTACATGCACGTATCAGGAAAGCGTGTCCACTTATTGTGAAGTAGGGTTAAATATGGATAATTATGATGTGTATAACTGAGATGTTCATGTTGTGATGTATATATATCAAGGTAAGTTGTAACCCAAATATTTTTACAATTATGAATATTGTTATGGTAGATGCTAATTAAAAAATTTACTGAAATGGTACACTTTTGACACTTCAATTGTATTCATTATCAGATTAATTTATTTGTTACTGCAAAAATAATTATGGAATTTTTTATCCTACTTTGTGACTATCATTTCTATAGTTTAGTTCCGCATTGCATTCCCCGTGTGGCGAATAACTCCTTGTGGTTTAAACGATTCACTGTATGTATTTGGATGGAGAGAAATGCGCCAAATTAAGAGTAATATAAACAAAGTTATTTCTTCGTGCCGGCAGCAACAGAGGACTATTTCATCCAGTGATTGAAAACAAGTGCCTGAAAGAAGGAACCACAGTGGATTGCTCCAGCCAGTTCCTGATCCTGCAACGAGAGCCTAAAAGATGCAAGGCCGGTTACTGTAGCGTCAACCATTGTTGAGTTACAACTTTGTGAGGAATATCCTCTAGACAACAAGACTGATCCCGTTACACAGCAAAATTTAATAGCTATTTTTTGTTTCGCTTTCTAAACTATAGAAACTATGTCCACTAAATTAAATGAGACGGCTAATTGCAGAGGATTCTATCTGTAAGCAGACGATATTTTTGCAATAGCAATAAATGATGTCAATTATCATTTGGCAGGTGGGCTGGAATTTGTTAAAAATGCAATTCTTAAACTTTGAAGTCGCACTGCGTATTTGTTGTTTAAGATGAACTAAGTTACCTTTACTTTGTTTTCAAGAACAAAAAACGAATTTTACGACAGCAATTAAATAATATGAATGTATTCTCTCATTTTCTTTTAAGGACAGTAACCTAAATAATTCATCTAATTTAAGAATAATTCAAAACGTTCTCAGTTTAATTTTTTTTCCGAAGGAGGATTTGGTTTCATACGCACTTATTACTTTCTGGATGACCTAAAATTTCTCGAGAAGAACAAAAACGAAATTCGAGCGAAACACGAGAATTTCGAATTTGAATTCCGCGACCACCCCTCCTCACGAGGATTATATCGCGTAAAGTAACTTGTTGTCAGGAAAGGGTTATTGCAACGTACCACGGTCATTATAAGAAGGCGGCTAACAACGCAACTCGACGTCCTCAATGTAATTAAATAAAATCGCCGCACCGGCGCATTAATTACAAGCGCCAAAGGGACCGCAACAACAAGGCGACATCTGTCGCCATGTTTATGTAAATGGAGCATAATGTGACGTCATCATAGAAGCGCAATGGGACGACAAAAGAAGAGGTTACTCGGCGATTATGAATATTCCACTAAAAAGGATGGCAGCAGCACTGTTTGAATGCTTTGCGCCATCTGGCGTTTGAATAATAAGCTTTCCTGGTTTCCAATTTCAGTCGCTGTTATTCTATTGCAGTGTGTTAATTTGATTTTTGTCAAGCACGGCTTTGAAGGAGGAATAACAACAATCAGAAAGTCGACAAGGGCTGCATTTTTGATGAATGGGTTTAAACGTGAAAGATGACATGCTTATTCCTGAAGAATTCTATAAGCGAGAAAAGAAATTGATGTTTCTCGTTGTAGAAAGAAGGTGCTTGATGACAAAGTTAAAATTTCATCGTAACTTTCGCTTGCTTTCAAAAATCGATTAAACGATATTGTAAAGTGTTTCATTTTATTCTCTACAAGAGCGTTTCATAATTAGTTTGTCACTAGAGATCTTTATGGCTTTTACAAAAGACCGTGTTACTTGCTTCTCCAAAAAAGTATATATTAAGCCTTGTAGATCTCATAACTTTCAAAATAAACATAAAAAAAAATTATCTTTGTCTGTTTCAAAGATGTAATCTAAATGACTTTTTATTTTATCTTTGTGATAAGTTTAACTAAAAAGCGATGCTCAGTTTTAAATGAAGAAGATGTGTTTTTGCTTATTTACTTTTAATTATCATAAAGTGATGCCAAAACTTGTTATAAGATTGCTGACAATATTTTGAAAAAACATTAAACAAACTAAAAAGAAAATTAAAAAAGGAAAAATGCAATTTGTCTGCTTACACCGCTATTTATGCAGACGTATTATCTCTTCAGAGAATATTATTGGTAGTTTTTAATTGCTATAAGGTACCTGAGGGTTATCTGCTAACAGAAGGATGGCTTCATATAGGATATTTAGGGGTGTTTACGTTATACATGAAAAAAAGCTATGAAAAGGCCCATGCATTCCCCTTTCGTTGATATTCGAAACCAAGTTTCGAACTACCATTATTCAGCACTTATACCGCTCGAACACTTGTGGGCTGTGAGAGGAGGGATCTTGAAATAAAAAAGACTTTTAAGTACATAATCTTAAAATAAATTTTTTAGTAATTAATAGTCTTTTTAAAGTCTTTAAAATGCAAGACTTTGTTGAGAAAAAATTTGCTATTGAAATGTGCACTGATAATCACTTTGGATATCTAAATCTGAAATTAACGATCCTTTAAAATAGCGTAATTTTTATTTAGAGGGTTCGTCATAAGTTAATTTACTTTTCTTAGAAACTTTTATTTAGTTCATTCATGGTGTTCCAATTGAATTTTGTCAGCGATTTTTAACCTATTTTTTGATAAGCTATCTAATTCAGATTTTGCACATGCATTTGCATTGTCGATGAGAATGCAATGTGGTGAAGCGAATTTTTTTCAAGAATTCGATTTAGATTTTTTTTAAAGATCGGTAGATTCATATTGTAATCAATTTTAGTACATATTTGAATCCATTTGATTGCATTGTTATTTTTTATTATTGTAATAATTCGTATTACTTTATTTAACGTAAGTATTTTTCAGAATACTGCTAATTTTCAGAATAATAAATATTTTTCAGAAAACGTAAGTATTTTTCAGACGATATTTCCTGTGAGCTAAAGAGAAATTTTTCAATGTCTACTTTTCGCTTAATCTATTTGCTGTTATTTTTTCTGCTATGTAGAATTAATTTTTATAAGCTTTTATTTAGTTCACCATTGCGTCTGTCGCATGGCCAAAAGTTTATCATCGATTTTTAGCATACTTCCTGAAAAGCTGTGGGATTCTCATTATGTGCAGCCACTGTCTGTGGCTGACACTCCAATGTTGTGAAGCGATTATTCAAAATTCAATTTATGTTTCACAAATTTCATATTTAAACACCTTTTTGCAAGCATCGTTATTTAACGAGTAAACTGCAAATCTAAAAATTTACTGTTTGTAGCATCGAATAGAGCGGAAAAAAATTCTTAAATGTAATATGTAGCAAAATTTTAATGCCATTTCAGGCCTTTTGACGAATTTTCAAAAATCGCTTGATTTTTTTCGAATGTACGACATTTATGATTTTAAAATTTCATCATCTAAAATGTATCATTTACAGTGTATTGCATGTATCACAGATTACAAAATAAACTCATCGGTGTATCTTAAAAGCACGAAAAAAAAAGGAAGGAAAAAACATTTACTGGGCAATATTCTACATTTTTACTTCATTATACGAAGTAAAAGAGTATTGTAATAGTGAAAAATTTCGGGTTAATAGTAATATCCGTTTTGATCATTCCTGAACATATTTGGACGATTAAATTGCATGATGTGGCGGTTTTGGTGAGACTTGGGGGATTTTCTTTCAAATATCTTACTTTTGCAATATTCGAAACATTCCGGTTTTTCCTTGGATACGAGTTTGGAGTTTTCCTCTTGAAGCTAAATTTTTCCTTTGTTGTTGACATTACTCATCATAGCTTTAAATATCGACAAATCATGGCTTTCACAACGTTTTTTTAATAACTAGATACGAATAATATTCGGAAAGAACAGAACATAGCCTTCCATCCACTGCTTCTTTAAAAGCAACATTTTGCACGGAAACGAAACTGTCAAGTTGCAGAAAATAATTCATAATTTCAAAATCATAGTTTTTAAAAACGATTTCCAAACAGAAAGACTTTTTTTACAGCAAAGCAAAATCGCCTTAAAATCTGCGAACAGCCTCTGTAATCCCTTGTGATGAAAATGTGACGATCTGTGCTTTGTTCTTGTTCCGATGCGTATAATGTATGTTCCGAATGTGACTCCAAAAATGATGATCAGCAGAAACTCGATTTTCAGACTATTCCTTAATGAATGAAGGAAGAAAACAAAATTGCGTGGGTATTCAAATTCTATGCTCAGCGACTTAGAGCATCGGCTTCCGATTATGTGGAATGCGATGATCCAAACGTTGTGTTGCGTTGATTGTGTGATTGTGTGATATGCGATGATCCGGACGTTGTGTCTGTCTACGAAGTATTATGAAAGACATGTTTATCGTGATGGAGAGGCTGAATTCACTGTATAAACAGTAACGGACTTTACTAAGGATTATAAAGACCGTATTTAAGGACAAGTTATATAATTTCATATGGATAATCCCTCAACATCGCATCCTTTTTTTAATTTTCCTGAACTCCGATGTCTACTCACGTAAGCATTCTTCATCTTCTTCTTGCATGCAGTGATGATTAAACAACTAAATATCAATATATAAATATTTATTAAGGGGTGTTATGACCGTACTGGTTCGCTAATGGATTGAATGCACACAAAACTGATGATAGCTTGATGAAATTTATTTTTTCCAAAAACAATTTACAGTTTTTGGAACTTTTCACACAGAAATACTCGTACAGTTCTTTTCAGTTTCAAAAAGCACAGTCAATATTTGCCGCTTGAAACTATTAAGAAAGTTGAACAAAATGCAGTACAAAAAGCTTCAAAGGTGTAAGCTTGCACAGAGATTTCTCAATACTCTGAGCTAAACTCTGGACTAAAATGAAAATTGATGCTCTCTCCGAACTTACAAAGTTTTCCTTTATTTGCGGAGAAATTTCCAGTACTTTCGATTCCTCGAAATTGCTGGAAGGCAGTTATAGTTACATTATGATCGAATGAAAATGTTTCTCCAAATTTCTCGTCACATTTGGTGACAAAAATTAGTCGCCAAAATCATCGTCATTAATAGCACTTAACTCAGGTTACTATATTTCGAAATAATGGCGAAAAACTCATCCTTTTCCCAACTACTTCTGACTTCAGTATATTTTTAAAAAAATGTAGGAAATCGTCTAATAATATTTTTTAATCGCTCTGGTTTTGCAAAAGAGCAATGAGTTTGTTTAATAATCTGTAAATTTTCAAGACTTTTTAATTAATATATTTTTAGCTATTGAAATTTTAAAAACCTAAGCGTCAAATAGTCGAAAATATAGTGATTTTCTATAATTCGGCAAATAATCAGAAATGGCATTTAAATTTTTATACGAATTTTTAATAAGATTTTTTTCACTATACGTGATAGGACGAAGAATGAATTTCTGGAAATTGTAGTTTTTTCGCTAAATGAAAATATACGCGAAATATCGTTTGAACATTAAATTCTGAAACTCTATGTGGAATTTTGAAAGAAACGCTTCACTACATCATAGTTGCATCCAGTTTGCACTCGAACACTTAACCGACTATGCCTCGGGGGGCAAGACACTTAACCAGCAAGGCTTTTGCCGACATGGACACTCAACTTAGCAAATTTAGTCGATACGGAAAACAGGACATTTATTCAACGTGACAGCACGTTCAACCGACATTTAGCTGGCAATGTATACATTTAGACAAACACATGCAACAATGTT
Organism: Stegodyphus mimosarum; assembly: GCA_000611955.2. NCBI lineage: Eukaryota > Metazoa > Arthropoda > Arachnida > Araneae > Eresidae > Stegodyphus > Stegodyphus mimosarum. Next base: position 5,674 of record KL868988.1, on the reverse strand, counting down.
TGAGTAAAGTCTGTCCATATTTAGCCGAAAAACCCCGTTTCCAGGCTACACAATGAGAAAACTTATGAACAAGTGCTACATTGTTGTCTTATTTGATGTCGCATAATGCTGTGTGAAAAGTATAGATTTTAAAATTAGGCATACTGCAACTTTAGGTTGGTATAGATTTTGAAATTAATTTCGAGAGCCAGCAGTCCTTCTAATTAAGGAAGGTAAAGCAAATCTCAGCAGCTAGAGGAGAGATACGATTTTATATGGAAAGCTATGGTAGAGTAAATGGAAAAGGAACCTAGCGTGATCTGTGGAGTAAAATAGTAATTAAACGTAAATAAGCTACAAACAGCTACATAGTTTTGAAAGCATATGTACGCATATATCTAGGTTGAAAAATTAATGCCATTAACTAAAGAAGAAAACATTTTTGTTGTGAAAGGATTTAAAGAAATCCAGTTTACAAACTGAGGAAGTTTCACGGGTAATGCTTACAGAAGCGAAGTTAAAATTATGATTAAGTATCCGATTGCAATTAGCTATTAAAAATTTGTTTCGTTTTCCTTTGTATCACTGTCCTGGGTCGTCATTTCAAATACCTTCTTTAATGACGATCGTTGTGTGTTTTTGTGCTTATCTGTTGGTTTCTTCTATAGTGAACATAATAAAATATGTTTTGTCCACTGTTCGTGTCCTTCCTTTTTTGTGTTTTGTGTCGTCACTACCAACGTCACCACCATGCATTGCTATGCGATTATCTATCGTTTACGTTTACTCTCTCTCTCCTGAAAAATTGTAACCGATTTGCTGAAACACCCTGTTATATAGACACACATTTAAATGGCATGCTGAAATTCCACAAGCAATAAAATCAGAGATGAGATCTTTAAGATTCGAATAACTAATTTTAATGATAATTAAGAAAATGTCTTGAAAGTTGAACTTACAGAAAATGTGAGCAATTTTGTAGTTGACAGAAAGATTAAAGAGGCATCGGATAAATACGGATAAATTTTACTGAAACATTGTCGCATGTTTTTGTCTAAATCACGCGTTGCCGGCTGACCTTGTTATCGTCTAAACGCGTTGTCGGTTAAACAAGTTGTTGGTGAAGTGCCATTTCATCTAAATGCCCATGTCAGTGAAATGTACTATCAGCTAAATGTCCTGTCGGCTACGTGTCTTGTCAGTTAAAGTTGTCAACTAAGTGTCAAGGATTCGTCAGAAACTTATTCAGTATAAAACGTAGCACTGGCTGAGGCAAGAATCAGTCGTAAGGCTTCTAATATCTGTTTCCCGAAATCTTCCTGAAAGTCTCCAAGTTGGCGATAAACTGCCAAATGTCGCCAATTTAGCGACAAAAATTTCTTAAAAGCCAGTTCGGAGCGTATTTGCTCATAATTTCGCGTTCTTCTTGAGCTATTTCGAAAATTTAAACGCTGTTCGACTCAGAATAGAAAGATATACAATTCTGTATAAGAAATAAAAACTTTCATGTAAAACATGTGGCCACAAATTCAGTTTCTTAAAATATAAACTCTAATAAAACAATAAATAGCTAAATAAAACGATGCGAAGTATTACAATAATGGACAAAAATAATAATGCAATCAAATCAATATTAGCATTTATTGGAACTTACAACTGTATAATCTACCACTCTTAAAAAAATCTAAACCGAATTTTGTGATAAATTACGTCATCGGATTGCAACGTCATCGCCAAACGGTGTGTGTACAAATACAAAATCGATAGGTTATGAGAGAGTAGGTTAAAAATCGATGACAAATTTCCGATCGTAGTGAAACACCATGTTTGAATTAAATAAAAGCTTATAAAAACAGAAACGTAGAAGCTTTAAAAGTGAAATTATCCCCTTTTAAAATCTAAATTACTTTCAAGTTGAAATTTAATTTCACTCGGCCGTAAAATTTTGTTTTATGAGTTAGCAAAATTCGGATGCTAATTTTATTTAAGAAAGAAAACCAAACATTTGTATGATTATATATACGTATTTTAAAATCTTTCTGTATTTTTTTAATTTAAAAAAATTAATAATAAACTCTTTTGTAAAATATAATATTATAAACTAAATGTTTCAGATTATATGTTACTGCTTTTAACTTATTTATTTCGGTATAACTTGCCAGATACTATATCATTTTCAGATCTTATTCTGAGTTTTGAAGTTAAACATATTCGCTTTAGTATTACGAACTCATATTTCTGAAAGAAAACAATTATTAGGCTTATTTTTCTAAAAGTGCTTAGATGGCATATTTAAAAGCCCACGGACATATTTCTGAGCTATAAGAAGTTTTATCACGTTTATCAAAAGATAACCAATTCTCATCCCTTTATAATTAAATTCCTGAAGCTTCTAAACCAATTTGAGGACACTCGGCGGTTGAGCAGAAACCCCAGTGGATGTCGACTCAACTTTATATTCCTCCCATGGCTTGCGCCTATCTCAAATTTTTTTCTGTTAGTGCTTGAACCATTTCTTCTCATAGAACTACTTCTTTCCCTTTGTTCAACTTTAACAGCGGACAAATTACTTTGTTCGAAAGGTGACACACCTCAGCTTCTCCTCCGCTTGACCACGACCGTGACTGGAGTCCAGAATCCCTGAAAAGGAAGGAAACGCAAAGAACGCAGACAGAATTCGAAGCAAAGATCATCAGCGTATAGTAGAGGAAAGGAACTAAGAGTTTACAGACTCATGGAGTTCTTGCATTTCTCTTGTATTGTTTCTACTTCTGTAAACGCGCAGTGTGTTCTTGATGCAACAATAGCAGAGTTAAATGCCGGAAATGACGCAAGGAAAGTCCGTGTTTATTGTTTGAAACACTTTTTTGAGGGTACTGATATTTGCAGTTGTGGCCAATTTAGTTTGTGGATATAGGAAAGAAAAAGGTAAAGAAGTGTAACTGGGTAAATAAGACTTTATTGTGGAAGAAGTTTTATCCAGATAACACCATACAGTTTAAGGATAATCTAATAATAAGTTCTTTGGCAAATTTTGTTATTCCTTTACTTATTTCGAATAAACAAACATAATTTCGCAAATGTTACTTCTTAATTATCTTAGTTTTTTATATTCATTAGCCATTTTAATTTGGGGGAATAACTCGAGGATATTAATTCACAAATATTGCTTCACTAATATGAAAGGAATAAAGTAAAATAAATAAACCATAACAACTGAAGCGGAAGTTTAATTAGCAAAAGCAGACTGCCACTGTTAAATTTGGATACAAAGCTGTGATAAACGACAGGCGTTTGCCGTAATGTCTTTTCAAAATGGTACTTTCTTAAAAATCTGTCTATTCAAACTTCTTCTAAGAGAGGTTAGTAGTAGGCAAAGAGGAGTAGGAAACCCTTTATTTCTAGTCTTCGAACACTTTTTGCTCGAAAGTGAAATAAATGTAGACAAAATCTTTTTGTCTGCACAGGTATCTAAAACATGTGGTGCGGCCAATCGAAAAAAGTAAACTCTGAGCCGAATCAGGATTATTCTTGAAGCGCTGAAAATTTCTATATGCCAGGACATAAAAATAAGTAACAAGCAACACGAAAGATATATGGTTGTAAATTTCGAATCTTACATGTTCTGTTCCATAAAGAATAATTTCACAGAAAAAACATCGAGCTTCTGAAAAAATAAGATACCAATTTTGTAAGCGGAAATGAATTCAAAATACAGAGTTAATTTTACAGTGGGATATTTAAATGATTTTGTTCTCTAAATAAAAGTAAAGTTGTAGAGACATTAGGTTATTTCGAAGCAGGAGAGATGAAAAGTGAACAATGTCCTCGCCTAACCACGGAACTCTCGAACACGCGCCGAGTTTGCTGACCAATACACCATGAAGGCATGCTAACAAGTGGGGAGTACCTTATAATGATGGGTATGATCGATAATATCCTTGTAATTTGCTGCTTTTAAAAGTTTTAAACCGAAATACCCTAATATTTGCTGCAATTGCTTATTTATAAATTCCAGTATAGTTCCTAAAATGTATTTAATTGCATCCAAAACAAGTTTTAGCAGGGGATTTTCATCATACGAAAGAGTTATGATGCCCACATCGAGAAATCATATCGTCACGATCACATCATACAGATCTTCACACAGCTTTCTATGGTCGAAACTTTTCAGCACCACCTATTCCATGACTTTAGCTCCTCGGGAACTGATAGGTTATTAATTTGAAAACGAAAGAAAAAGGTTTTTACAATTATAGTAGTTTTTAATCTGAAAACAGTTTGCAAGAAAAATGGGAAAATTGTGGAAGTACTCATACACCATTAATGCTTAAATGAGTTTACAGTGGGTAGAGTTTTATGAATTAATGCACTTTATAATTAATAAAATGCAGCATATTATGTAATGTGCGTAATGTATGCATCCAAACACATATTCTCAAAGCCTCTTCCAAGCTTGCAGCTAAAATCATTAAACCTTAGTAAGTAGCACAACAGTGCATAATGCACTGAAGCTGTTAACGTATTTTGGAGCGCCTTTTGTGCGACGAAACAATTGGCCGCTTTAACCTCTTTCATACGCTAAAGCAGTATGATAGGTAGTAGTCAAATCCAGGAAACAATAGTTTCATTGAAAGGTTTTAGCGTAATTTAATGACTATTAACGATGATTTTGAGTTCTATATGACTTTATGCGTAAAACTAAAGTGAGGCTTGAGTCAAAATGAGAATAAACCAAAATAAGAATAAAATAAAACGAGTTAAAACTTTAGTAGCTTACAATCAGCAAATATTCAGTTAACTTGCCCTCACTTACAACATATCTTGAACTCTAAGAACAGATCAGAGTTATATTTCTTAGATATTGAAATTATGACAGTAATTATCATTTAAAGTAACAAGGTCAAATCTCACTTTTGGATATCATACATAGAATGCTATTACTTGTTTCGTTAAACCATACAGTGAAAACTCCTCTTATTGCCAAATTACTAACTTCGCCAAAAGCGTCGCCAACTGACAAGACAAGATAAATGCACTCAAGGGAGCAGTTATCTAAGAAGTTTCTCGTTGGCCTCATCTTGGCAACTTTTCCCGTATGGCTGCTAGCCAAGTTTTACGAAATTAATTTTCTTTTTAGCGCAGAATTCTGTCGGTAATCTATCTGAACAACCAGGCATTGGGGGAGTGAGAGCTTGGAAAATGGTGAACTGGATACGAATGATGCGAGACGATTTATTTTAAGCAACTAATGCATTACGCCTGAGCAAATGATTCATACAAAAAATATGTATTAACTCTGATTAGCATAAGAGTTTTGAATCATACTAAGTCCCCAAACAAGGTAATACCATGTCTGTGCCTCACAGAAGACCGTTTTCTCTGAAATGATAAACAAATTCCTTATAGAATAATGTTTTAAAATCTTAGTTTAAATGTTTGTACTATTTCAATTATTTTATGATGCCGTTTTGTGCATACATATTATTTTTATTCACCTATTCGTTATTTTTAATTACAGAAAAAATGAATTAAGACTTAAAGGTAGGACCCAATTATTCTTTTTTATGAGTTCTGAAAAGAGAAGTTGTTCTAGATACAACCATGCCATCCAAGTCGAAGGTAACATATGTCATTAAAATTATATACATGAAAGTTTATTTTGTTAAAGTTTGCTTGTAATAAGAGCTTTTTC
>KL868987.1:0-15716 GCA_000611955.2 Stegodyphus mimosarum | reverse complement strand
GCTTTTGTACAAAGTTATATTGAAAAAACCGTCTCGTCCTTAATTTTTGCACGCCAGTGTAGTATGCCATCATAATTCTATTGGATTTGCATAGGAAATGAAGTTTTTAGATTTTTGTAAACAACCAATTTATTTATCTTTTTTTTTCGGGACTGCAAAACTTTTTTAAATTTCCTGGTAGAAATACAATTTTTTTCTCTTACGTAAATGCGTTTGCAGAAAAAAATTCATTTAATTTCCTTTAAAAAAATTCTTATCATTCATCTCTTTTTCTTATTGGTTGATTACGAAACACACAAAGACTATGTCTCTAAAGGGAATGGCTACTTTATTAGATGACTTCTTGAGGCTTATACTATCGTTAAACAACTGAACAAACACGAAATTCCCGCGCAGCTGGTCCATTCGTCGATATCTGAATCAACATCAAAAGGCAAGCAAGGTTAGACTCTTTTCAAAGCCAGAAGTTTAATAACTAACTAGACAAATAGAAATGGGGAAAGCGAAGACGCAAAAGGCGTAAGGAAATAGTTGTTGTTGAGCAGCCTAGGGGTCAGTGACGTCACGGAACAACAAACTTAGTCGTCTAGTAACCTTGATTCAAACCTCGGTCAAACTGCCAGTATTCAGTGATTTTATACAATCGGCAAATAGTGTCTTCCTGTATTCTTTCTGTTTCTATTGTAACATGTTCTCTTTATATCGACGATGTTTGTCTATTTGTGTTCCCTTTTTTAACACAAAACAGTTGCATCTTAAATGCATTTTGTAAATATGTTAAAAATATCGTTTTGTGTTCATATCCTAATTAAATAATTCTTAGTAAATGATTTAGTTAATTATCTATGCGCAAACAGTCGATATTTAATACGAAAATCAGGAAGAAAAAATGTAAGCAAAACTCAACAAACCATGATTTTTTTATACGCAGCATTTTCTGACCCGCACAACGGTTAGTCCCAAGGTGTGCGAATTATCAGAATTCTACTGTAAATAAACGTTAATTGAGCTGTAGGAACGCTCTAAAATGGTACCCGCGGGTCTAATACGTCAGGTGTGTGGAGCGATTCTGGATAACTGGTTTACTACTGGCTTTCTCCCTCCCCCCTGTCTTCCCAGCTGCGAGATTGCGTCGCCTTCCTCTCTCGTGCGCAAGTAATCGATATATTTAGGTTCGTTGACGCACGTTCAGTCACTCCTACCGTTCACCGCGATCATGAATGAAACCCACGATTCAATACAACTTGAAATCGCTTTTAACATGGGCTTTAATGGAAGTACCTCATTTTGCAGCTTATAAGTCGATACTTTAAGCTAAAAAAATTGTTTTTCAAAATTGTAACGACTTGTAGATCGGGTCTAAAATGTGTTATACTTTCTTAATTTGTTTATCAAATAATAAATTAAATATATAATATTTTAATTTTTAATATATTTATTTCATAATGATATACTAAAAATTATTATTTATTTAATAATACAGGATATCTTGGCACACGTTTGCTTTGAAGTATGTCCAACTTGGTATACAGCTTGCTTGAAAGCTTAACTTATTGTTTGCTGTGGGTAGTGGCGGATGGGAATATCCGGAATTCGGGAAATTATCGAAGCACCTGTGGTCATAGCTCCGCCTCTAACCTGATATGGATAGTTAAAAAGTGGATGAAATGTTAACCATAATTGTAGGATTGATGCAGCAAAAAATCATTGGAAGAAATATATTTAATAATACTCTATCGCCGCTCATTTTAAAAAAAATGAATGGTACAAACCCTAAACTGATCTTTGTTAGCTCATCGCAAATTCAAAACTGTTGGATTTATTTTTTTACTTCACAGCAAAAAGTAGGGAATTTTCGTGTTCCAATACCCAATCCGTTTCATAACGATGCTCTGCCATAGAAATCCCAGCACTTTTATGCAAGTCGGTGAACTATTCGTCGATTTGGCAAGACCTTCATATGGGCGTCCTTGCATCTTGATGAAGGTTGGTTGGTTAGTGGTTGGTGACGGAGGACAGAGACGCCTGATGTTTAAGAGAGGTAAACAGGCCTGTATCCCGCGCCCTCCACTAACCAGAAACGACTTACTGGGACCTCAAAAAGCCGCCTCAGAAGTTTGTTAAGATGTTAACAAGAACATTTACACGGCCAGAAGAGGGTAGATTGCATTTGCTTTACTGTGCTAACATTTGTTTAGCTATTTGATATGGTGATTATACATATTCATAAAAAAATTCAAATAAATACAAATACAATTAAAATTATAAATACAAAAATATAGTTACAAAATAATAAAATTAAAATACAGGCTCACAGGTATAAAACATTAAGTATTGTGCATATACTGAAGAGGAAACTTTAAATATATGCTGGAATCACTTGACTGCACTTTATCTGATTCAGTGTCTGTAATACGGTCTATGTAAACTTTATTGGTAAATTTATGTGTCTGCGGATATGGAACTACGTGCTGACTAGTCAGTGTATCACGCCTTCCGAATTTTGGTTAATGAGCAGAGCATAAATCTTAGCCCATTCCCGCGAGTGTGTGACAACTTTGCAGACTGTATTTACTGCCGGTTGGTGCTTTATATAACGCTGATAGGCTTCTCTATTGTTGGTAGAAAGAAGGAGGTGATTTCTTGCTGTCATATGGCATTCAAAAACGTAGTGGTCTGGGAAGCCTTCCGCTTCCCAGACGCATATGTCCGTGATTGTTATGTCATGTGTATTGAAGTAGGTCGAGAATGGGCCGCATCCCTTAACATAAGCCGTGCGAGGAGCTATTAAAATGTTGCGTTCGGTGCTGACTTTCGGCAGGTAGCTGTGCGTACGTCTTCCAGTTGTTCAGTGCGTCCAGTCTTCCTGCCAAAGGTATAGGCCTTGAGCCCGTAATAGCCCTTTGAGGTAGGAAGGAGGGGCTGGGATTCTAATTGGTTCAGCTTCTGGATCAATAGCCGCTTGCTTGACCAAACTATCAGCTGCTTCATTCTCCTCATTTTCTGTATGTGCCTTGATCCATGTAAAGGAGAGATGTTTCTGCGGGTTGCGCTGTAATAGTTGCAGTAATTTGATGATGACAGGTGAGGTGTAAGTGTGATTTTCTAGTGCTAGAATTGTTGACATACTGTCTGTGAAGATTTTCGCCCATTCTATATTATTGTTGAAGAGGTAATGTACCACCGTTGTAATTGCCTGCACCTCTGCCTGGAACACATTGTTGTTTAAGTCAAGGCGTCCTTCCATACGTGGATCATTCTTCCTTCTTCATAATGTGCAAAGGCGCTGCCTACTCCGCCAAACTATCAGTCTTAAGTTTCTAAAACCATAACCAGAAGTCCATTTTTGCAGTAATATCCAAAACGCGCAAATGATGTGTTACTTTTTTACACACATCCTTTCTTTTTCGATGATGATTTTTGTCCATTAAGCATGCCAAGGAAGAAAATAATACTTTTTTTCAGGGCCATTGTCATAAATGTCTGAAGATTCTTTGATATCTTTATGCTCCCGTATTGTGTGATAAATTTTAAATAATAATTCGATGCAGTGCCAATGAAATAAATGCCTAGAAATTTCAAAGCGTATTCAATTAGTGATACAGATCACATTGGAATGATTTTCAGTATATCACATTTTTAAAGGTTGTGGATGCTGAAGGCGTAAAAAAATCGGAAAACTTTTGTTGAGCCAAAAAAGATTAGGAAACTATGCTCTAAGTTCCCCATTCTCTCAGTAATTGGTATCAACAAAGTTGTATATTAAAATCCATTACTATTACTCAATCGAAATTAACAGGGAGTGGTTTTCCACTGAATCGTTTCCCTTTTTTGTATTAATATGCTACTATTTTAGGGCATTTTGATTAAAAGATAGTATACGGCAAATAACTTTTCTATAAAATGATATGTTTGCCAGTTTTACTTACTGATCTGTCAAACTATTACTTATGTTGCTCTTTTCCCTTACAACAATATTCTTTTATTTAACATAAATATTTTCGATAAAATGTTTTAAAGGTGTTTTTAGTTTTCCTTGTTTATTGAAAACCTTAGGTAAAAGGTTAAGAAAAAGTTTACATCTTCAAAATGATTTGATAAGGAAGGTGTATTTTCTTGCTGGAAGTGTTAAATGGATGAAGCGTTAAATTGCACATATCTTTCTAGAGAAATTGCTTAGCGCATAATGCTTAACAACAGAAACGCTCCTCCATCTTTCCTAAATGCGCATCTTTTCTACTCACCTCTCGCAGAGTCTGAGCGTCCAGCTGGCAATGATCCACAGAGAGACCATGAAGACGAGCAGCACCGTTCCAGGGCAAATTGTCATCAGCGTCTTCAGCACGAACCTCGTATTGAAGTCGATCCTGTTGAGTGCACCGATGGACCTCGAGGACGCGTCCGTGAACAACTTACTGTGGAGCAGCATCACTCTGCAGATGAGGTAGAGACGCAGGAACATGGGGAGGGACAACATCACGTCCACGGGCACCAGCCGGGACGCCAGCCGGTTTGCGTGGTTCGGCAACTTCGTTACCCACAAGAAATAGAACTCCCCCGGAGGAGGGTGGATGCAGCACACAACCACCTCTAGCAGAATGTTGGATATGCGGCGCCAGGTCATGGCGATCCTCCAGTCCTCCGCCCCGTTGTCTATCATGAACAGCTGAAAAGGAAAAGAACTTCAGTCATCGTGATTGATCGCAATATTGCTATAAAACATCATCACATTAATTGCTGCCATAATGAGCAATACCATCACTCATCAGTAAGGGCACAGTCTGCATCCCCTATGTTATTCTGGCCTTATTGTAACTGCCATCATAGATTTCAGTGATATGGATACTATTACATACATATATTATCATAGATCATGAACTACTAATTGGCGCAGACAGTATCATCATGACCTCGACCGTATCCCTGGTCGTCATAAACCCAGACGAGGGCTATAGATCTTTTCAAACTGCACATGTAGTTATCATAGATCCGCACCATAGTTTGTGACACTATTTTGACCTAGATCGTGAAAGTCATCATAGTTCTAGATGATTATAATGGATCATTACAGGTTCTGGAAAAGACCATTATGATTCCAGATAATAGTTGTGATCAGTTACTATAAGTCGTGGTATATCACCACAAACTTAACCACCATAGTTGATGGGCAATTAGCGATGTCCACGATGTAAATCACTACCAAAAATGAGACTAAAATTTTGTTGAAGCCTTTTTTGGGACAGCGTAACTTACAGGATATAAATATCGCCCTCCGAAATGGTATCACAATTTTGTAGGTTCCGGTTCCGTGGGAAAGCCACGCCAGCGCGTATTGTGGGTGTCATAATAACTACCATAGGATTCAGTGATTTAATACCCTAAACATAATACAGGTTCTGGAATTACAAACTTACAGTCATTACATATTTAAAAAAAAATTAATTTTGAAAAATCAGCCCTGCCTAAAATCCCTCTCCTTTTGAGTACGGCATAAATTTAATTTCAACCTTTGTCGTGCAAGCGATTTTTCTATTTGCAAAATTTTCTTCTGTTAAACAGAATCAATGTTGAGAATTGTCTTTTAATTCCCTGCGAGATGTTTGTAGTTGTTCAGCTTTATTTATCAAAATAACTATGAATTTGAGCTACAAAAAAAATTTATTACTCCTCAAGATGATTGATGGTTTTTTTTCTCAAACCCAAAGCAGAGGTTATATTATATATACAACACGCCCCCTTTTAAATTTAGAACAATTTTACAATGAAATGAAATTAAAAATGAAACTGTGATGAAGAGTATGAAGGTAAACAAGCATAGCCATAAAATATTGAAATCATGACTGACAATAAGCTGGCGCATGAAGTACAACTATACACATCTTCATCCGTACTGTATATTCGTCAGAGCTGGCAACAGCAACACTAATTGGATACACTAATTAATAAAGAGAGTAATATTCCTTCTATGTGTAATGCTACTTATTATAGATTAATATAGATCTCTTTATTATTTATATCTAAGGCGGACATGAAAGAATCTAAACTTAAATAAACAGTAGCGTATATTTCCTTCAATATGTGGATAATATCACATTTGCTCTGTCAGAATCGCTGACAGAGAAAAGTCTAAAGCGACAATCATTAAACGAGGTCTTTTGGGGGGGGGAATAGTTGCAAACTCTTAACTGTTAGTTACATCAGGTTTACATCAGGCTTTAACGCACTTTTGAAAACTTCCAGAATAACGTCGTCAGTCAGAAGCCATCAAATATCACCAACTTGACTACCGAAATTTGCGCCAGTATTAAATAGGAGGTCTTCAGCCTGTATCTTTAGTTTTTATTGAGCTATCTTTACAATTCAAGTGTCAATTGATTCATGATTGAATGATGTACAATATAATCACTTACAAACACATGCGACTTATAATGATCACGAATAATCATTTATAAAGTAGACATAAATTTGATTAAACAAAAATTAGCATTAAACTTATTCCAAAAAATGCAGAATAAATAAATAAATAAGTAATGAATGAATGAGTAATTCTACAAAAATTCATAAAACATAAATTACCAATAAATATTTACAAATATTTACAATGATCACATACAAACAAATATTTACAACGATATACAATAATGACAATCATATATAAGTGTATTAAAAATGTCCCTGCCAACGCATTGTTTTTGGCAACTTTTGCAACCAACTTAACGTCAAAAAGTTTTTGTGCATGCTACTTTTCTTTCTTTTTCTGTCACATGCTACCTTTCACCGCAATGCATTATCGAAGCAGCGAGAATTTATTAGTTATAATTAATTTCAGTAGCGAAAGCACTTGAAGCATCAAAAATAAAATAAAGTATATTTTGCAGTAATGCAGCAGAAGGATGATTTCGAAATTGTGTTTCTGATCTCATTTATCTCTAGTAGCCTTCCTTCCTTAGACATTTCTGCATTGAAGTTTACGGAGCTTGAAATTTCTTGAAATGAATGATTTTCTCTTAAACAGATTAAATTTTTGATTTATGGCTCAATGTACGGTGCCCAAAACGTAGTTCTCCGCGGGGTGGTGAAGATTCGCAGGAGCGTACGATGAAGGACATCGTGAATAAAAATAATAATTTCTCGCAATATTTTATCTTATTAGCTACTTGAAGAATTAAATTGACTAAGGATGTTCGGAAATAAAGTTATGAGGGCTTTTTTAATGGTACGTATTTTCTGCGATTCCACTTATTTCGGATATATGGAAATTTTAGTGCAGTTTGAAAATAATAACTTAATTATTTATTTTTTTAGGAGTTTAATCTAAGTTAAAATGAATTTGGAGATTAAAAATAGATCCTTATTACATTTTCGTGGCTTGAATTTCAACAAATTTTAAGCGAGTTTTTATGCTTTCACGATTGTCAAATGAATCCATGAACTTATTATTATTATTTTAAATTTCAGTTATAGTTATTACATTGTTTTTACATTTGGATAATTTTATGTTACTTAAATTACTTCATTGATTTTGCTGGACTTCTGTTTTTGAAGAAAACATCGTTTTCCGAACTTTCTAAAGTCAGCTTCAGTTATCCGTCATGGTGGCAAATAATTCCGATTCCGAACGATTCTTTTTAAAAAATGTCCTACTCCATGAAGAAAATCTGGTCGCATATACTCTGTTAAAACGGCAATTTTGATAACGGTTTTCAATACATTTTCAGAATTTGAATAGTTTATAAATGTAAATTTCACTAAAAAAATTTGTGTTAATGCTTCATTAGTATCATCATGCCACCCGAAATGTTAGTTTAAGAAGCGAAATCCTTCACACTGCTGTTGACTTTGTGGAGTTTCATTCTGACACCGTCATCGCCTCGCAAAATGTACCTATCTTTCTTAAGATAAAATTACTGCTTTAGTAATAAAGATTGTTACGAATTTTGTACACAGATAGGTGATTTTAGTACAATCATTTGTGAAATTATATTTTGCTGCCGACCATTTGGCAGCTTTTTGATTTGGTCCCTGTATTATCGTAATGGGTATTATAATTGAATAAATGTAATTGATAACTATATTAGCTGCAAACGTAATTCGACTCTCATATTCATTTCCAGTAATTTTGAGAAGCAGAAAATAGTAGAAATATCTCGGCGGCGGGATAAAAGCTATATAAGGCCGGAGAGCGCTTATCTTTTTTTCTTAGTAAGTAAGTTGCTGTTTAAGTATTCTTGTTGCGAGTTATTAATTCAGCGTGAACTGATATATCTCCGGATTAGCTGTGTCTTTGGTTGTGCTTTACATTGAGTTGTGTTTAACACTCTTAGTATTTTGAAGTGTAAATGCTGATTGCATTCTGTGATACTGTGAACACCTGAGTATTTCTGCGAAAAATTTGAGAACTTTGAAGTGCTTCGTTTAATAAAATAAATTTTATCAATCAACTCGCAACAATCGCAACAATATCAATATAACAGAAATGGAAAATGTTTTCACATTCTTAAGGCCGCATAATTCCGGTTTGAAATTAACCACAATGTTTGGCATTCGCTATCCGGCCGATTTGGCATCCGTTACACACTTAATACTTAGCGTACAAATCTGAAAAGTACTGATATTTGGATTCTAAATTTTTACGCAATCAGACCCCGATGTTACTTTATCCGTATAATGTATCACTTCGCTTATTGGGTCAGATTCTTTCGATCCACACTATTTCCGACTTTAGCCCCAAGTAATGAATTTCTACTGGTTATTAAGTCACTTTAGAGATGCGGACGCGATCACGTTAAAACTCGTTGGTCTGAAAATATTTATTAGTTCTCCAGAAGGAAAATAATTTCCTTTTCTGAGGAACTGTTTCTTGTATATTGCTACTATTTCCCTACGCTCCACTTTAGAAGTCAAACTAAACAAATCAGTTAACATCTATCCGTCAAGAAGATAAATAAATTTCACGGCAATTCCAAAGGGAGGGAGCTACACAAATTTCATGGCAGCTTCTATTATAATCCCATTTCTTAGCTCCAAAGAAGAGCAAGAAATCATTTTCAAATTTTACAAGACTCGACAAATTTTCCTAAAAAAAGGGGTTGACGTGTTGTTGCTTGGGAAGGAAATTTAATGATGACAGAGCTTTCGAAAGCGAGTGCTGGAAAATGTTTTAGAAAACACCAAGAAAATATAAGGTTTTATAGAGTCTGAGTATTGTAAAAGGTACAGGGTGGAGCGCGAAATGTCACATTCTTTGCATTGTTTATTAGAAATTTATTTATCATTCAAAGAGTACAAAAGTAATTGCATAGTAACTGTCTGAGCATGATAAGTGAGTTTTAGTAGAATGTATTCATCATTTTATTTCGCAATCAATTGCAAGTGAACTTTTGCATTTTCACAGCCCTCTGGCACACATCTTTTGAAATGGTAAGTCCCAACTGCACGGTAACAGCCTTGATTTACGTTACAATAGCAAGCTCCTTTGCGAATATCTTAGGTTTCAAAAATTCCCATAAATAGAAGTCACCGTTGATTAATATCTGGGCTCCTAATCCTCATAAACTTTATAGTGTGGGCTATGTGGGGCTACTCACTTTCGTAACTTCGTAACGCTTTTCGCAACTCTCATTTTCGTAACGTTTAGAAAACCGTGATACTGCTGTCACATTAAACATCTCGTGCAGAAAATCAAAATTAACATTTGAAGTGTGTGCGTGAGCTCCGTCTGCATGAACCACTGAAGATATAAACCACTAAAGGTGCATGAAACACTGAAGGGCAACTGTTTCCATTTCCAGGTGTGCTGACATTTCATGGACACTGTCGATTTTTTCAAATACAGAGCCAGTGGCGTCCAATTGCTGACGCAGTCTGTGAATGGCTTGTTTGCGAGGGCTCTTCGTGCGCTTGCCAAAGCGCGCACGAAAAGGCTTTTTTCTCGTCACGAAACTCCTCGTTTCTGCAAAAAACATTACAAGTTTCACCGTCTGTTCAACACTCAACCGTTTGTTATTCGCCATGTAGAAAATCGCTGTTTTGCGGCGAACGAAGAGTCCAATATTAGCTTCTCCTGACATCTAGTAGATTTTAAATAAATAAAAGAATCCGAATGCGCTTTTTAACATTCAGTATATAACATTAGAAACTGTATGTAATGATTGAATGCTATGATATTTCGTGTGCCATCCTGTCTGTTATGCATTCAGTAAAAACATTAGATAATAAAAAATACGATATTTGTATCAAATTGAAAACAGAATCATCAATAATTGTTCGAGAAGTCAAGTATTAGCTAGAAAACATTCGGCGTAGCAATATGGTATTTGTTATTTTACACTACTGTAATGTAATGTAAGGGCATAGCCCAGTCCACCTTGCAAATCTAAATTCGCCTTCTGACCTTATCCGGGCTGCGCTAATTCAAAAAAAAAAAAAACCCACCTACTATCAAACACACAAGGAAAGAAGAAATTCAAACTAATCAAACTAGTAGATTATTAACAAAAATTAAATATAAAGAAAATATTAGGATTAGAACGTACACAACTATACACCCCCCCACACACAAATCACACACACATACAAATCCGCACAAACATAGAGCCATTTAATAAATACCTATGGCCTCTTTATTACTGTTAATTATCTGTATAATTTTCTTGGCAGTCTCTTTTGCTCTGACAATTCCTCTTTCCATAAGTTGTAAATTTGCACCTTCAATATTTCTGCTTTTCTTCAATATTTCTGGTTTATTTCTGGTTTTCTGATGCCTCTTT
Organism: Stegodyphus mimosarum; assembly: GCA_000611955.2. Taxonomy (NCBI): domain Eukaryota; kingdom Metazoa; phylum Arthropoda; class Arachnida; order Araneae; family Eresidae; genus Stegodyphus; species Stegodyphus mimosarum. The sequence continues at coordinate 4,947 of KL868987.1, read as the reverse complement.
GGCTAAGGCACCGCCCTCTCATTGCCCAAATAACCGACATGGGCTTTAACCCAATTAAACAATATTTCCCCAATTGTGCATACAATTCTTTACTACAATTTCATTACTACAAATTAATACTTAAGTACATCAAAACGTGCTCTCTCATACGCTTTAGAGTGTGAAACGTCCTGCAAACTCCACAGAAGGATAAGTGAGCTCTAAAAACATTTTGTACGAACATGGCATTGGGCTTGTTAAGGAAACCCACTACCAGTGAAGTCATAGGCTCAAAACTCCGAACTACAGATGTTATAGACGTGATCAACGAATTAGAGGAGGATGTGTAATAATTTACTTAAAAAGAAACTTGCAGTCCTATCTTATCCAAGAAAGTAAGAACCATGAATGTGAACGTGGAACTGTCTGTGTTTTTCTGCCTACTTACTAAAATGTTTACTTTAGTGCAACTTATAATCCACCCAAAAATAGATTAATTGACGATATTCTTGATTCGATTTTGCCCCCCAAACATCACCACTATCATAGCTGGCGACTTGAACGCTAAGCACATGACCTGGAACTTCCAAAGAAGTAACCAAAAGAGGAAAGTTCTGTACAAGTACCGACTGTATCACCCTGTGGTCATGCCCCCGGTCAATAGCCTTACAGACTTTACAAATTGGAACAGTTACCGGATTGTTACTAACTGGAGACTGTTTGAAAATCTTCTGCAGGATTACTCTCCGCTCATAAGCAGACTTAGTTTTCTATTGCAGGTACTGATCGGGGCGATCTCTTCCTTCACGAACAGAATCCAGCTATTTGTTTGAACAAACATCTGAAAAGACCTTCAACCATGAACAAATCTTTAAACTTCCATCCAACATTAGAAACTCAACCTTGATGCCAGAAAGGGCACGCTTGGTCCCTTGTCAAAATTTTGAAAAGTTCTATTCAAGTAACTGACCACTGTACTTTAATAATCAAGTATCAGATATTTCAAATCAAGCAGTAGTAGTTAAATAGGCACTTCAAATCAAGAAAAAGTATTCATTTTTGGTATCACACCTCAAGATTAAAATTGTACCAAATTACTGGCTTTGGAACTCCAGACTCACGTTACGTGTACGTGATTGGCTAAAAGCTCAAACTGTGAGAACTTCTTTAAAAAAGTGCGTTTTTAGCCACTCTCACTGAAATTGCAGACACCATTAAGAGCTTCCGAATTAAAAAAGCACCAGGAATAGACATAATAACCAACACTGCTCTGCGAAATTTACCTAGCCATGTGATTCGTAAATTCATAAGGATCATAAATTCATGCCTGTTATACTCTTATTTTGTTGATATTTGGAAGACAGCAAAAGTAATCCTTATCCCCAAACCTTGAAAAGACACTCAAAGCAAGACGGTTGCAAACCCATCAGTATATTATTTGGAATTGGAAAAATTTATGACGGCATTAATCTATAAAGAATGAAACCGTACTTTTAACTTTCTCCCTCCTAAACAATTAGGGAAAAATTACCCACTACTAAACAGTTAGTTCTCATCACAGAATTCCTTGAGGCAGCCCTACATTCTAAGTTAAATGCTATTCGCCTAATGTTGGAAATGGTGAAAGCCGTCGATCGTCTTTGGCATAAGCAGCTCATCTGAAAATTTATTAACTTCAACCTGGAAAATAATTAATCGTATTTATACTTTCATTTGTTACGAACAGAAAGTTCAAGCTTTCAGTTACAAATACCTTCTCCTTTGAAAGGATTATCCAAGATGGAATACCCTATGGAATTATTATTAGACCTGTGTTGTATCTTTTCTATGTTGCCGTCTTTCCGAACACTATCTGCAATCACAGCTCCATGCTGGCGTGCCATACAGACGACATTGCTCTAGCACTGAAATCTGCTAACATCATTCATGAGATTCACAAACTACAAAAGCATATCCCTCCCACCGAAGATTGGTGAAGAACCATATTTATCAAGAAAGGCTTACTACTTTTCAATGAACTCGTCCACTTGCAAAGCAAGCGAAGTATTTAGAAGTAATTCTGAACGAAAGACTAACCTAGACTCATCACATACAGCGTGTTACATTCAAAGCTAACAAAGTGATTAGCTACCTATTAGCAATCATAGGCAAATACTCCAAACTGGACTTGAACAAGAAGCATTTACTTTACATGGTTCGAACTATCCTGGCTTCACCAGTTTGGGCTGCATTTAGTAAAACAGACTCGAGAAAACTGCAAGTTCTTCAAAGCAGATATCTGCATATAATCACTAAAGTTCTCTATTTCATAAGGAATAAGTCTTAGACAAGGACTTAAATGCTGACTTTTTAGATGAGTTCGTCAGAAAAGTTAAAGAAGAATTCTTTAAAAATGCTAACTCTGAGCACCTAAAGTGCCTTAACGCATTTCATTATGAAATACTCGACGAGGATAAGTATTTGCGCCCTTTTGCCAAACATATTATTAATAAGAAATTTCCTACGTTGCACTGAAGTACTTGAGTAATAAATATACTTTTATAACTATCTATATATTCATCTGATGTATATACGTACATATTTATTTTCTTTACTATGTTACTTTTATGTATTTTGGACTTTGCATATATTATAGCAGAAATGTTTAGCAAATTTTCTGCGAGGCATTTTCGCCAAAATGGAAGACAACGTTTTCTGGCCATTCACTAGGCTGAGGATCATGAAGAATCTATAGCAACGCAATTACTCCCGCACTGACCGCAGATGTTTCGGACTTGCTCAACCATATGATATGATCACGGCTACAGCTTGCAATTCTAAGTCGAAATTTTCTCAAAGCCTATGTTGCCATAGGCTTTCCCTCAGATCACCTCACAAGTCTTAGTAGAAACACTGGCAAAATCTATTATTATCCGCTCTCTGCGGCATTGACCTGCAAGAGCGGAAAAACGTTGAAAAATTCGCTTGATAGTCGCAGCAAATAGAGGAAGTTGGAGTCGAACTAGCAGAGAGGCAGAGTGAGTAGGCGAAGAAAGGAGTGGCCAGCCTCAGTGAAACGCTTCAGTCAGTGCCTGAAGCATACAAGGCCAGATGACCCAGTAAAGAATATTGGACTTTCAGTCTTTATAGCATTGCTGGTATAACAGTTTTCAACATTATCTTTCTCTTAATGACAAGATGTTATTTTCAGTTTTACATTGGTTATGATGTTTACTAATTCTTGTTCTTAAATGGGGTATAATAAATAAGGGTTTTGTTGTTGGCAGATTCTGTTTTATTTAACATATCTTCTGTTTAAATGGAGTCAAATGGGAATATGGGCTGTTTCTCTCCATCTCATTCTTTTGTTCTTTAGTGAGATTTTATTCTTTAGTGAGATTTAGTTTAGTGAGATTTATAGCTCAGTTTCTTCATTCCTAATAATGTATTTCCTTTCATTCTTTAGAGCATATTATTTGTAGGTTCAGTACTAATTTAATATACGCAACCGAATCGAATTATTCTCCACATTCAGTCGATTGAAAATACAGGTAAATGGATAATAATATTTTTTCCACTAATTATAATATGGGTAATTCCTCTTTATTATACTTTTTAATTTTGTCCAATTAACCGTGATTCTGAGTTTACTGCGGATGTTGTTCCTGGTATTATCTCGGTTAACTGGCAGTAACCTCTCTATTAAAATGGAGAAACCAATGATTTCTTAACGAGATTTCAATGGGTACTGGTTTTGAATGTTTTGTTTTCCAACACTTTTATTACGTTCCGATATTTTAAATCGTCTCTTTTGAGACTTTCTGAGAAAATATTTCGTTTAGAGCAAAAGTTTCTTTTCTCTGATTGAGATTGATTACTGCTGTCACTGTCATATAATCAATAATATTTATAGCTTATTTATAGCAGCCGTCAAGCGGATAATATTGTCTGCTGTCCGTCCCCATCAGAAGTAGCGGAAAAAATAGTTTTATCTGTAACTCATTTCACGCACCGTTTCGATCCTAAGATACAATTTTCTCCGATATTTAATCTTCTCGAAAACGTTATGTCTTTTAATAGAAAGTCGCAGGAAATCACAGATTTTGGTGCGAGAAACATTTTACAGGAATCTTTTCAAAACTTTTATAATGGAATTTTACATTACTATTCCATTCATTATCCATATTCACAGCATAGTCGTTAGCGCTGCCACTGCATGAGATATAATATATTCAAACTTCTAACTTTTGAGCTTGGAAAGTAGTTCATTTTATAGCACTGCCGCTTGAAGTGACCCAAGAGATTTAATTCATTTTGGTTTATTTTAAACAACACGTTTTTTTTATTTCCAGCGTGTTCTGTACGTGTGCATCTTCCGTACGCTATTGCATAAATGTAAACCAGAAGAGTTTTAAATAGTGTGAGAAAGAGTGAGAAGATATATTATGGCATTGCTACCAGCAAAATCTCTCGGAGTTTATCCGCTTTTTATCTACGCCGATTTTGATGACGTTCTGACTTTTGTCAATATTTATGTTTTTATTCTGGATGGCAGCCTTTGATAATTAGTGTATGTGCAATTACGTTGCTTAGGCAGATCTAAAAATTTCCAGCTTGATATACTTCTAAAAGGGATGGGAAATTTTAATACTTTATTTTTCAGTGTAAACGACTTGCACTTCGATATACTTTTCATATCTTTTAATGCCACGTCTAACCGGCATAGTAGTTAAAGGCTCTGACTACCGTACAAAAGGGCCCAGGCTTAAATCTCAGAGAAGATATGGATTCCAAAAGTTAAGCACGAAGCTGCAACATGAAAAACAATCAACAAATACTGCTTTGATTGACACAAAATTCGGCAGAAAAGTAGCACATATGTATATGCATAAAACAAAATCCATAATAAAATACAGAAATGAAAAAAATATTAAAGTTTTGTAAGTTATCAGATAATGACATACTGGAGACTTAAACAGAATTATGTAT
>KL868986.1:0-15490 GCA_000611955.2 Stegodyphus mimosarum | reverse complement strand
GATAGGAAAGTTCAAACTAAAAATAATTTGGTTAATTAAAATAATGAATGCTACAACTGAACTTTCAGATATTAATTAGATACCATTTAAATTTAATTCATTATTAAAACTATATTTTCTTTCTACATATTTTTATTATTTAAAAAGTCTTTTTGTCGTTGAGAAAATTCTCCCAATTTCTTAAAAATCTGATTGTAGGTTGGCAAGTGTGCGTACGTAGTTTTTTTTTTTTTCTTCTTCTTCTTCCCTTCCTATTTTATTAAAATTAAACCTGAGTAAGGTAAATCAATTAAGAAACATGCTGAAAGATTGGTTAAACCAAAGTTGGAAAACTGCTGTCTTTTTTCCAGTTTTTGTCAGGTACAAAATCTGTTTTTTTATTTCAAAGTGTGTTATTGACTTCAAAATACTTTTTATACGGGCATTTTTGGAAGATTTTAGCTTATATTATTCCTCAGAAAATGTAAACTGTCATACAGATGTTAAGTAAATAATTATTTATAGATTTAAAAATTTGCAAAATTCAGACTTTGATTCAGGCATTGATTTCAAATAAAGAGGCTTAGTTCATTTCAAGAGGTAGTCTTAAACAATTTTAACTATTTCTCTGGAAATAAGTCATGATATTATTTCACTATTGAAAAAGAATTGAATTGACTATTGACACTATTGAAGCGTGGTATTTTCCATATTTATAGTATGGTTTAAGAAATGTTATATATTAAAGAGCTATGAAATTCTGCAAAAGCAAATCTGACTTTTTTGACAATTCTGCAGTAAGCAAAACATTATGTTGATGAATGGGAAATGAATAAGTAAATCTTCAGTTACTTTGATCATTTTTAATCTTTTAGCTATTCTTTTAATTATTATTTTGAAGATATCCAGAATATTTCATATTTGATTCCCAGACATCTTCCTCATGTAGTAAAATTTCATCTTTTAACATTTTATGGTTTAAAATTCATCTTTTAACATTTTATGGTTTAAAATTCATCTTTTAACATTTTGTGGTTTAAAATTCATCTACCAACTTTCAGTGATATTAATTTTATTCATTACTTTCTAAGGTTGTTTATACTTCTTAGTACTGTGTGTCTCCCTTCTGTGTTTCTTTTTGCTCAGTCGGTGGCCCTATTGTGCATTATATGCTCCTGGGTTCAAAAAGTTAACAGAAGTGTCATGTCATATACATGGAACTTACAATCATTGAATTTGACTATTAGAAGACATTAGCATACTCTCTTCAGACAAATATATATATATATATATAAAGTGGCATCATCCGGGTAAAGTACTAGTTCTTGTTAGAGTGCAAATATTCAAAGAGACTTAAAATGTGTTTTGACTATTCACTCCTGTGTTGTATTTTAAACAGAGGGCATTTCAATGAACAAGCCTGGTTTTTATTTGATAAGAAAAAGATTCCTCTTGCTTATCAAGATGGCTTTATGGGATCAATTTTTCAGATAAATTCAAGCTATCCAAAATTAAGTGATGGCTAGTTTATGATGGCTTTCAAAGGAGGTATTCTGTCAGTGTTTCCAAGAATGTTAGAACTATGAAAACAAGTGTGTGTTCTTAGGTACATTTTTCAAATGGAAATAGATGATAATATTTTTTGTATTTTGAATAAAGCTGTCCTACAAGCATTTTACAGGAATTTTTTTAACATAGGAGTGTAAGGCTGTTGTATTAGAACACAACTAGAGTAACTTGAAAAAGATGATATATGCCTTATGAAAAGAGATTATATCAGATTCTTTTATGAAATGTGCGTTGGGTATTTTTCTTTAAGATCTGTATGAATTTAAGGTTGAATTTATGCATGATTTATAATTATTATTTCTTAAAATTTATAATATTTTCATATATATGAGGTCTATAAATAAAGCAATGAGGCAGTCATGTAGCATTCTACATGTTTGGCTGAGAATGATTGCTTTTACTGGGCACCTAGGTCAACCACTCCTAAAGCTTTTATTAAAATGACAGCTTTGGCAGAGTTTTCATGTACTATGTTATTGTGTTTTTCATGAAGTGAAGTCTTTCGTGCGTTTAAAAAAATTAACAATCTGAATTTTGGAAAACAGTGTGCCACCAACTTTTGTTTTAAACTGAGGCACAATATAACTGTAATTTTTGCAAAATTTCAACAGACCTGTAGAAGTTCTGTTTTGTTAAGGGACATGTTTCAAGTGATTTAAAGCTTTTTCAAAACTGAAGAATGATCCTCGTTGTGGAAAACCTTTAACAAAAAGAACTTCAAAAAAATGTAGACAAATCAGGGACTTTGAGAAGTTAGATCATCAACTGATTGTGAGATTAATCATAGAAAAACGAAATTGAAACCGCTCAATTTTTCATCAGATTTTAATTACTTAATTGGGAAGGGGGAAAACTTATACAGAAATGGTCCCTGAAAAGTTTGTTCTAGAACACAAGGCAACGGTAAGGAAATGTGATAAAATCTTCTGCATCCAATTAAAAATTAGTCAAATTTTATCAAAATGTTTTCACTGATGAAATGTTGATTTTTATGTGTGATCCTAGAACAAAGTGGCAAAATCAGAAATGGTACACTGCAATTTTCCATTGGCCATTAAAAGCAAGAATAAGTGTGTCAAAAATCAAAATCACTATGATTTGCTTTTAGACATATTTTCTTTTTAGCAAATGAATCACTGATAAAGAATATGTACTCCTGGGCAGATTGTCTATCAACATTTTTATTTTCAGGTGTTGATAGACTGGGAGAATGGGCAGTTCATGTGAGGCTGGACATTAAAGAGATTGGAATGTTTCATCATGAAACTGTACCTGTCACACAATGCTTTCTGCCATGGTATTTTTGGCTCAAAAGGCATCATTTTGTTTCTCAGCCTTCAAATTTACTTGACTTCAGTTCCAGTATTTTTTTCCTGTTTTCCAGACTGAAAATCCATTTCAAAGGGAACTATTTCTGAACCTCAGAAAACATAATAGAGGGTGTGACTGACCAACTTAGACCATTTCAGTTTTAGAGTTCCAGCACTGTTGCAAAGAGTAATGTGTGGGTTTGCAAGGAAACTATTTAGAAGATCATTTGCATTTGTAATTTTAATGTTAATAAAAGTGCAACTGGAAAAAATCTCGTTACTTTATTTAGACCTCACATATAGTGCTTTTGTATTTTAAATTCTGATGACATCTGTAGTTTCATAATAACTTGATTAATAAAGTTACTAAGTTTGGTCTTCTTATCTGTCATAAACTAGATCCAAGCTTTAGATAGACTGACAGCAAATCAATGCTAAACCTAAAATTAAGTGCAGAGATTTGATAAGGGTTTAATGAACCCTTTCATTTTAGTTAAAGTAAAACAAAATTGCACACCTGGTTCTCACATACTCAGCCAGCACTTATGGTGAAATAATTTAAAATAACAGTCTGTTAAAATTAAAATAAGTAGTAGTCAAGGCCTACACAAATCAGTTTAACTCAAAATTTGGATAACATAATCGGCATAGATATTCAGATGCTGGCCGCAAATAATGCAGAGCTGAGAAATTCTAGCTATTAAAATTGGGAGAAACATAACATGCATGCACACTGGCAGAAACACAGTCTGTCTTACAATCTAACAACCCCAGCTTAAATATACAATCTAATATGAATTATGGTGAGGAAATGGAAGGGAGAAGTGATAATAAATATCTAAAACATAAAATAACTGGTTAATAAAAAATTACAGTAACCTTACAAAGTATGACCTTCTAGCAACTTATATGATGGCATTAATTTTCTTTAACAAAATAAGTAATACAACACTTCAGTGTCAGTATCTTAAACTGGATTAGTTAATTTTAAGTGAACATTAAGTTAATTTTAAGTGAAAACTAAAAGTGATTGTAAAATCCCCTAGCAAAATCTTTTATTTTTGTTATTTATTTATTAACAAAATTTTATTTGTAGTTATGTTTTAAGTTAGAATTATTTTCGATAACAAGTCACTGAAAATGGCTTCCATATCATGGTGGCAAAATATTCAAACATACGTTTATCGTGTTTATCAATTAGTCGCTAAATCATGACTTTATAAAAATTAAAATTGGTTAGTTTCATATTTCTTAATTTAATAATGTTTTGTTTTAAGTTAAATATTAGTTTATTGAAATCCATGTTCAACTTCTATTTAATAAAATTTGCTCTGAATTATATCTGATGTGGTATGTATTTCAGGGAGTCTTAGAGAATATATATATATATATATTTTTATAAACATCAGATTTAAATAAAAGTATTTCATGTTAATTTTAATATTCCTTTCTGTAATTTCAGGTGCTAATACTGGTGAATATATTATTGATTGGCAGTTTGCAAAGTTAATACATAAAGAAAAAAATGGGAAACCTGTTAAATTATCTGAAAAAGATCGTAAAAACTTTAAATTTGTAGTAGAGGACTATCAAGATGCTGTAGTCATGCCTTGGTATCGCAATCTGGACAAACCGCAGTTCTTTTATGTAGCTGAAATCTGTACATATTTAACTCCAAAAAGTGACTTCCCTGATATGGAATATGATACATTTGAAGAATATTATAGGAAAAAATATAACATAACTATAATGAATCACGACCAACCTCTGCTAGATGTTGATCACACTTCAGCTAGGCTTAATCTGCTAACACCTAGGTACGTGAATCGTAAGGGTGTTACTTTGCCAACTAGTAGTGAACAGACAAAACGAACCAAGCGTGAAAATTTGCAGCAAAAACAGATTCTTGTTCCTGAGCTCTGTACAGTTCATCCTTTCCCCGCTTATCTCTGGAGGAAAGCTGTTTGTTTACCTTGCATTTTGTATCGTTTGAATTCTTTACTTTTGGCTGAACAATTACGGTTAATTGTTGCTAAAAGCATATCCATTGGTATGAGAGATCTACCTCAGGACTTTGAATGGCCTGCTTTAGATTTTGGTTGGACTCTTGCTGATATATTAAGTTCTCAGAATGTGCCAAAAGATGCTAAGCAGTCCAAACAAACCTACCATTGCAATAGTTATGCAGTTACTCAAAAAATCAAAAATGGGTATGTCAGCCCTTTAAATCCTGTAAATTTCATCAGTGATAATAACACATATAATTTTGAAGCAGAAAATGTTAATGGTTCAATGGATTTTGAAATTGATGTGTTTGATCCAAGCAAGTTAAATATCCCTGATGATGATGCTCTTATTGAACAAGAACTGAATGAGATTAATTTTAATATGGGAGGATCTTTTTTTGACTCAAATTGCCCAGTCTCTTTTGGAAGCAATTTTCCATCTGATCAAAGTACCTCATTTCCACTGTGGCAGCCAGTTTCAGATACAGATGGAAATTCTCTTCAAAATGAGTCTCGAATTCGATATGGATCTCCTAGTAATTTTGAAGGTTCTGGTTGGGACTCTGAATGGGATACTGAGGATGATGACATCCCTTTCTTAGCAGTTGATTTCCATGGTTTAGGTTACATATCTGCTCCAGGTATTATAAATATGGAAAGTCTTTCAATGGATTTAGCCTCATGCCGAGATGATGATATGTGGGATAGCATGGAGGAAGATTCTTTTGACAGTGATGATGAGAAACCCCCTGCATTTTCAAAATCATTTGGTGCTATGGAGGAGAATAATGATTTGACTTCAAAAGTATTTAAAACCAGTGAAGAAATGTGTGAATCTAGTTGGTTAACTTGCCCTATCCTTAAAGATGATGCACCCAACACTTTAGTCAGCAATATCATGGAAGATATTGATGATACAATAATATCTGCAGTAGACCAACTTAAAGAGTCGAAGAAAAAAGAAATAAGTTTTTTATATGAAAACGTAAATGTTGAGTCAGCCTATGACGAAAAATCTGGCATTGATTTAATGTTCAAAATTGTTGAAGAAAGTGAAATGTCATTACAGAATATAACGTCATCCTGTTGTGGCAGCGAATCAGAAATAGACTGCTTCTCCTCACATGAGAAAACTGCTTCTTGCAGCATAGCTTCAGAGCCAACACTGGCATTTGGAGAATTGCTGCCAAACAGAGAGCATCATCAGTTGTATGATGATAATATGCTTCGTGTTAATTTTGATGATTGTCCAGATCTATCTAAACATCCTGGGCCTAGTCCTAGTATTATACTTCAAGCACTCACTATGTCAAATGCAAATGATGGCATCAATTTAGAGCGCTTAGAAACTGTTGGAGATTCATTCCTTAAATATGCTATAACAGTTTATCTTTTCTGTATGTATCCCAATATCCATGAGGGCAAATTGTCTTATTTGAGAAGCAAGCAAATTAGCAATTATAATCTGTACAAGCTTGGTAAAAGAAAAGGTTTAGGAGAATTGATGGTAGCTTCAAAATTTGAGCCCTATGACAATTGGCTACCTCCAAATTACATCGTCCCAAAAGGTTTAGAGGAAGCATTAATAGAATCAGGATTACCTTCTGGTTGTTGGAATTTAGGGAATTTAAGTGATTTAACACAGATGAGTGAAGCAGAAATTCGTCAGTCTATTATTGAGAAAACTGATTCCAAATACATTGAAAAATGTGCTTATTTACCTATGGATACAACAAATCCTTATTCTTTGGTACCATATAATTTGCTTACACAACATAGTATACCTGATAAAAGTATTGCAGATTGTGTTGAAGCATTAATTGGTGCCTATTTAGTATCCTGTGGTTCAAGGGGAGCATTATTATTTATGTCATGGTTAGGGCTTAGGGTTTTACCTATAATTAAAGATAATGAAATCAATAATAGTGAAATTAACTATGGCTATTTACAACCTCCTCCTTCTCCCATTTTGACAAGAGAACCAGAATCAAATCTTAAACTCCAGAAACTGCTTTCAGGCTATTCTGCTTTTGAGGAAAAAATTGGTTACAACTTTAATGATAAATCATGCTTGTTACAAGCATTTACACATGCTTCTTATTATTACAATACATTAACAGACTGTTACCAAAGGCTAGAATTTTTAGGAGATGCAGTTCTTGATTATCTTATAACTCGTCATTTATATGAGGATCCAAAGAAACATTCTCCAGGAACTTTAACAGATTTGCGTTCTGCATTAGTAAACAATACATTTTTTGCTTCCCTTGCTGTAAAATATGATTTTCATAAATTTTTTAAAGCTATCTCACCAGGTCTCTTCAATGTCATCAACAAGTTTGTTCTGTTGAAAGAGCACAATTCAGATCTGGCAGATTATCTGGTTAGTTTCATTTCTCATATACGTTAATTGTAAAAATATATGTATCTGTCTTAACTTCTATACTGATATTTATATTTCTGTGAATGATTTTATGATCACAAGTTAATAGCAAGCAGAAAAATTACACGATTTGATTGGTTTAACATTTTATTTATTATTGAATTTGTTGTTTGCTTTCATTTTAAAAAAATTGTCCTTGCTATTATAAAGAACAAATTTATGTATGTAAGATAAAAAATATGTAAATCAAATTTATAATTTAAACCAACCCCTAATTCCCTTTAATTCTCTTAATTCTTTTAATTCCCTTTAATTCTTTTAATTGTTTTAAAAATCGTAATAACTTCTCTGGATTGTGTCATTTCTAGATCATTCCATTTTGCGTGGCCTGTGCAGCGCTGATGATGTAATAATTGGGGACTGAAACTTTTAACTCAAACCAAAACTTTTTTCTTCGTGTGCTTCAATATTCACTAACTAGGCACTTCAGCTTCTTTCTGTGTGCTGCTTGGTCGCTAATTCATTGTGTGCGCTTTCTATCGCAATAATTTCCAAAGTAAATGTTCTTCAATAGGCACGACTAGAGTGCCAAGTGATTGTGACCACGAACATCAACTGGAAAGTAAAAATGGAATTAAAACTGCCTTAAGTGCCAAGTTTCTGTATCTTATATAGGTATTATGCATCGATGCTGCTCCGTCTTTTCCTTGCATTTATTATTACATATAAGTTTATTTTAAAATTTATTTTGTTCATAATAATCTGCATGTAGTGCTAAAATAAAAATTATATAGTTATGATCTCAGTTTCTCTTTTTATATCCTGTACAAATTCTGAGATCTAGAATCATCAGGACTTCAGGAATTCTGGATTTTAGATCATCAGTTTCAATCTAGTAAGATATGTAGAAATTATAAAATTAAAATTCTGAAATAATGAAGCATTAATGATCTTAAGTTAATCATAATTTTAAAAAGAAGCTCAGGATTTATTTATTTGTTTTATTAAACTTTCCTTTCAATGTAAGTTAAATTGTTTCTTCCCCTCTTTTTGGGGGGGGGGTGTTCCCTGATATTTTCTCTTGAATTTCTTTGCCAAACATAATTTCTTATTCAGATACAAAGTTCCACTGTACAAGTCCCGTAATTGCCTTGTCAAGAATTCCTACTTGACTGTCGGCTGATTTTTTTTCCTTCTCAAAAAACTCCTTTTGTCAGTTTCCGCACTATCAGTAGCAGTATGTTCATAATTTAAAGTCATAATACAGATTTTGCTATTCATTAATTGATCACTGATTGGGTAATTGTCATCACAATAAAAAATTCTGTGTCATCATTTTTTCATCATTTCTTCACAAATTCCCTTAATTGAAAAATTTCACCTTCTGTAGCATCAGAGTCTACATGAGAGTAAAGTTGTTATTTTGCCTATTACTTTCTTAAACCCAAATTGCTGCAGCTGTGTTTTTTGTTGCCAAAACCACTAAGTCAAGCTCCAAATAGGCTTTCACTTTGCAAATCCTGCTGCAGCTCTAGAATTAGAAACTCTTTTGACAAAACTGGACTTCAAATTCAATTGGACTCGAAAATTTGGACTTTAATCTTGACAAAACAGCTGTAATAGCCACCTGCAAAAAATAATAAACTGAATCAAATTAGAAAGTTAAGGAAAAATGCAATTTGCTACACTAACAGAATTTTTAAGTTCTTTGCAGTATATTTCTTTCTCTCTTTCCCAAAGGATGCCAATAAAAGAAAATCAGTATGAGCAAGATTCCATTCCAGACAAATATATCTTGGGGCTCCACTTAACTGTTAAATCAGTAAGAGAAGCTTTACTCATGTACCCACTCAAAGGTAGAAAGCATGGTCATGGCTGACATCTATCAATATCAAGACAGAAAAGAAACACCCACAAGTAAAAATATAAAATTTGGACAAAGCAACAACCTTGCATATGACATAGATTTTAGTCAAGATTCTGTCGGTTTTAAGGGCAAACAGGTACAGGTCCCGCTTCATTAGGAGCACAGAAATCTGTTACAAAGAGAAAGCCACAGTTGTTCTTATACCAAAAGAAGTAAAGCAAAAAAGGTGGTATCGCCATCTGTCAGCAGAAATATTAACGAAAATTGAAAAATAAGTTAATAGATTTTTTAAAGCATTAGGAAGGATTGGACTGGAGTTAATGTCATAAGCAAGATAAATTTTCATGAATGTGAAAAACTTCAAGAAAATCCAAGTGAGAAAATGACATGGGAAATTGAAATTATGGACAGTCTGTGCTTTGTTACTGATAGAAGGATGAAATGGGAGCACAACAAGGTTATTAATTTTATTTCTAACAGCAGAATGTCTTCTTTGATGGCAAGATAAAAATTTTTTGAAGGCTTTTTTCAGACATCACAGGAGAAAATCCTCAGTCGATGGTAACTGATCTCATGTGACTTTCTTTTGTGACTGATTGATTTAACCTTCTGTTGTGCATTAAAATAGCTTAGCAACATTGTTAGTTCTGAAGTTTTAATTAATTGAATTAAATTATATTAACATGAGAAGTTTCATATCCGTAGACCTTTTGTTTTTGGCCAAAGGATATGATGTTGTTCCTAAGTTGGAAACTAACTATAGGTCGAAAAGGAATGCCAGTTTTGTGGAATTTGAGGACAGCATAAAACCTAGCACAGTTAGCGATAGGTGGCACAAGTCTAAATTGAGTTGGGAGTAAAATGTTATGAAACTAGACTTTGAGAATTCCATTTCATGCACACTTTAAATTGAAGAGTTAATTTATCTTACTAAAGTCTCTTAGCGTCAAACCCACTTTGTTTTCCAAAATAAATATCATCACCAAATTAAAGGGGCTTGGGTATGGGTTCCTTTTAGTCCTGTACTTGCTGACATTTACAGGCACTATTTTGAGGTGAAATTATTTGAGAAACTACCTTTTTATCTCTGGATTCACTATATGGATGACACTTTTGTCCTTTTTGAAGGTAATAAAAAATATTTATCCCAGATTTTATCTATTATAAATTCGATTGATTCAACCATCCAGTTCACTTTTGAAACTGAATATTACAATAACCTTCCCATCCCTGATATTCTTATAATCTGCAATGAATCTGATTTTCATATTACTGTTTACCATAAACCCTTTTCTATTTTGTTTGCCTCTCCATGCTAAGTCATGTTACCTAGCTTTCTTTTTAATATTCTTTATTTTGTGGTGTCAAAGTTTGTTCTTCAGAATCTTTGCTTGCTAATTTATCTTAAGTATTTCAGATCAGTTGCAATTGACTGAGGATTTTTTCCTGTGGTCATTGATAAAACCTTTAAAGCGTTTTCATCTTGCTATCTAAGAAGACTTTTGCTATTAAGAATAACATTAATAACATTTGTCATGCTTCCATTTCATCCTTCTATCAGTAACAAAAAGTCAATTTCGCAGATGCTCCAAAATTTCAATTTTTAAGTTCTCATTTTCTCACATATCAATAAAATTCATAGTTCAGTTTTTAAAGATTCCATTTTTGACTTTTAATTCTTGGTAAATTTATAACATATATTAGCTGTGTGGTTTGAAATATATTGGTTAAACTAAAAGAGCATTAAAGTTTTGCATCGAGGAACACGAATCTTATGTCTGAAAAGGCAAAATTATCAAGTTGTCGATAGTTAATCCAAAGTTCGAAATTTGATCACAGTTTTCACTTAAAACAAAAATGTGTAAAAATTATTTGAAAACCTTCTTTCAGTGGTGAATTGGAGCTTTTCACATTTGCAAAGTTTTATCTTGTTTAGTTAGTGATTTTATTTCCTATCCAGTCCTTCTTAACACTCTTAAAATTCTATAACTTAGTTTTTCAATTTTCATTATTATTTCTGCCGACAGATGGCACTATCTGTTCATTCACTTTACTCCTTTTGGCTACAAATGCAACCATGGCTTTTGGTTCATTGCAGATTTCTTTGCACCTGATGAAGAAGGACCAGTACATGTTTGAGCTCAAAATTGATAAAATCTTGATTAAAATCTGCACCATATGCAAGGTTGTTGCTTTACTTAATTTTATGTCAATTAGTGTAGTGTCTGAAAGTAACATCAGAAATCTCAATGAGAAAAAAAAAATTGCTTTTACAACACATTTTACCCCCTCCCTTTTTTAGTATTATAATCTCAATTCCTATACTTTTTAAGAAAAGTAATTGATGGTCGTCCAGAGATCTTGATATTGTGCATGCAGATTTCAAACACAAAATGGAATTGAAGTTGATTGAATTTCTCTTCTTTTATGTTCTTTATTCTTTAAATTTCATTAATTTTTGCATTAGGCTATTACTTGTTTGGAGTGTTTTAGTTTTCACATTTATTAAATTCTTTTTTACATTTATAGGATTTTATTAAATTTATTACTTATGAATTTCAATTTTTGGTCTTTGTGAAAAACTGGTTCTAAATTTCATACTCATACTTATGTATATATATGATGTGTGTGTGGCTTTATTTTAATTGTATGAAATAAATATTTTTCATACTTATATATTTGTTTTTTTTTTATTTGGCTAGGAGAAATATATATTTATTAAAAATTGAAAAACGAAGTTAATAGAATTTGCTTTCCTTGGTTAAAATTTAAAGAAGTTAGTAGTCCCATGATAATGATTCATGTGGAAATTTCTATGCATAAATTCTGGTTCGTTATCTGCAGTCATTATCAAATTTTCATTTTATCAGGTGTTATAAATGGGATATTTTAAATTTATCAATCAGTTTGTTCTGTAAAGTTAAGACCTATGATTATTAGAGACTCTTTAAATCAGAAATCATTTACCTGTGTCCTCAGTATCAAATTTTTGATGGGAAAAAAATTAATTCTTTAATATAATTCATATACATTTTATTTTCATAGCAAGCATATTATCTTGAGGAAGATGAATGTGAAGAGATGGAAGATGTAGAAGTTCCTAAAGCTTTGGGTGATATTTTTGAATCTGTGGCAGGGGCTATTTATTTGGACAGTAATATGTCGTTAGATACTGTTTGGAGAGTATACTATAACATGATGAAACCTGAAATAGGTTAGTAAGAAATTATTTTTATCATTCTGTACATCTTTTTCTTCATTGCTTTTATAAAAATATTAAGTATATTTCTATGGTGGAAAGCATTTATGATGAAATATTAATGGATTCTATATCCATACAAATATATCTTATAGTTTAAAAAAAGTAACAAGAATGATCATAGAGATGCATAAGTGATTATATTGAATTAATTTATATAGTACAAATCTTAATATTTTGATCAGTGAAACATAGAAAAACAATGTAATATTGTTATTTCAAAATCTTTTAATCCAGAATGTATTAAGAAACTGTGTTTTTCCATGTACAGTGGCAATAATATCACTCAATTTTATCAGAAATTAACTTATTCATACAAAATGAGAATCATATACAAAATATTTGAAGAAGGTGGCAACAAATTTGATGTTTTAAAATAAAATGTATGACTTTTACATGGTCGTTCTACATAAAAAATTTCAGTTACAGTAAACCCCATTTTAATAAAACTTCATGTAGCTGAGATCCTGTGTATCTGAAATAGTGTAGTAAATTAAGTTTTAAACCAGTAACTCCCCAAACCAATAATTTTCATTTTTTTAAATTTATTTTCTTATTATTTAATATTATATATTATATTATACATATGTTTTATAATGCAGACAAGTAAGCATAACGTCTTGTCTTGTATATAAAATATTGAGCTGTGAAATATTAGTATATAAAATATTGAGCTGTAAAATTTCTCTTCCACATATCTTTATATACCTATGAGCGTTGATAAATTCACAAAAGTAAAATTTCAATGCACTCTATGACTTCTCTGAAAGTAAGTAAATTATAAGCATTAAAATCGAAGCATTAAAGTATCATTATTACTATTACAGAATTGCCAACTCTCTTGATTTAGGTGCGAGACTCTCCATTTCTGACCGTACTCCCGCTAGCCCGAATGCAATTCTTCTGACTATCTCTTATTTTTAAAATTTCTCATTATTTTTATATAGCTAGGCTTAATGCTTCATTATTTGCATCCAAAAAAGTGGTTTTGGGCATCTGAAAGCACTTGGTATTTCTCTAGATTACCTATAAAAGAAAACCAAAGTCATTTCATCATTGAGACAGTATGACACACGTTTGCTTTGTGTGTGAGAGAACATGTGCCCAAAAAGTTCTCCAAAATGCATCAAGCACCACTGTGGGTCATTTGGGATACATTAGCTAATAAGCATAAAGCCAAGTCGAAATTGTTAGTTCCAAAGAATATGTATGTTAAGAACAAAATCTTTGCCAAAGCAAGATCATCAGACGGCAGAGGGAAAAATATGCTCCAAGTTTACTTTACAGGGGGCTATCAATACAGGTTTAATACTTTTTTGCATATGCATGAAATAGCTGCCAAAACATTGTCAAAGCAAATCCAGATACCTTTTTGCCCGCGTGCGAAATAGTTGTTGAGCCAGTGTTGAAGGTCCTGTTTGTCAGGAGTTCAAGTGATGCTATCCCCCCATTATCGATGTAAATCAAATCAATGATCTGTGCAAGTAGATTAATTAATGCATTTTTTTTTTATTTTGAGTAACAAAGTCTATGAAAATCTGAGTTTAAATTATCGATAAAAGTTTTGTCAAAGCACAAATCCTATGACATTTTATCATATACATCAATTTCCTATGCACTTGGCATTTTGGCGATGGAATTCCTCCGTGATATAGCGATGCAGTAGTAAAATTGATTTACATTATGTCTAGGGAAGCTTTTCTTCTTTACATACACATTCTTTCATTATTCTGTTTATCTTGCCACTGAGCATTGTGAGTTTAATGTACTTTTAAGAATGAATTTAAGAAATTTTGATCTTTTGTAATAGTCAAATCTGGGGGAGGGGGGTACTTTTCAAAAATCATACATAGATGATATTCCTTCTATTATTTCATCAAGGAAATGTAAAATATTTACAATGTGAACCTTTTGCCATTGCAATTTTTCAATTTTGCACGATAGAAAGTATTTATGCACAATGGCTATTCTCTATTTCACTGGAGCACAACTAACTACTGAATGCATCGAACTATACTGCAGCTTTATTTAGAAAAATGTTTCCCAATAGTGAAATCACTAAGAAATGTCAAGTGCACGGACAAAAATGGCTGCAAATATTAAAGAAATGGATATGAAAAATAAATCTTGAGTTACTGATTGCATTAAGACAGTTACATCCTACCTCTCTGCAGATGGAAGCAATAGTACTGAGGCAAAACTATATCCACTTGTTGTTGTTTTCTTTAATCCAGAGTCTTCAGAAATTGAGTATGGTTTACTCTCTGTGTCCACTTAAGAAGGAGATTCGACATGCTTTAATATAGCACAGATAATCAGTAAAAATTTGAAAGAAAATTGAATTCCTGTGGATAACTGCTTAGCACTAGTGATTGTAGGCTTGAAGACTGATGTTCAGGGTTCGTATGGTCCTTAAGAGTCCTTAAAAGCCTTAGGTTTTTGGGAACCCATTTTTGGTCCTTAAAAGTCCTTAAATTCTGTGAAAAACGGTGGAAGGTTCTTAATTTTAATATCTGAAATTTCCTTATGTTTTAACGACTTCCATTTTGACTGTGAATTAGCATTTTGGAAGAATATTTTTGTGATTCACTGACATGTATGGTTATGTTTTGAATGGTAGAATGAGTAATAATTTGTTCCTATTTCTAATATAAATGGTCGGATATTCGAGTTTCTAAGAAGTGAAAACATTTTGAAATTCGTTTCTTTTAATGAAGAGCTCTTAAACAACTTTTCGCTTTTGGTAATGTGAATTCTTTTATTTTAACGGCCTTAAATTTGGCGACTTATTAACATTTTGGCAATTTTAAGATCAGTTTTTTATAGAAAATTTTTAATTTCGAGATCTGGGAATTTTTCGACGATTTTTTTTAAATCATTGTGTCATTGATAAATTTCATTAAAAGAATGGTAATATATTCAAACTATATTTAAAAAATAATATTAAAATAAAACATTTTTATTTTTCGCTATCATAGTATAAAGTTCCATTTTAACAACTAATTATACAATATTTTGAATCTGAAAAATAACAAGCTGTAATGCTATAAAGCACAATTTAAGAAACAGTTCTTAATAAAAGCAAAATTAGCTATGTAATTAATTTAAAATGTCTTA
>KL868985.1:0-15398 GCA_000611955.2 Stegodyphus mimosarum | reverse complement strand
GCGTGAAGGCTTACAGATGAAGATAACAAAACATGAACTTGAAGAATTTCCAGTCTTTTATTTCCCACATATAAAATCATCTCCATAGATGTTCATGCAATCATAATGAAATCCAATACATTTCTATGATTCAATGATAATGAAAGATGATGAATTGCTATTTACATTGATTCTTAAAATTAAGACGCAGGCACTTTAGATAGAGAAACAAAGCGAGGAGATGTGAAAGCTAACAGAAGAAGGAATGACGTACCAGTTCCAGTTCTGATGTTAGGCCGCGAGTAGTTTGCAAATTTGCTCTCTTTATTCCGACTGTCGTCACATATAATGCTACTATGAGCGATGCAGTCTAGAAACAAACTATGATTGGTTAGTATTAGTTTTAGTTTGCACTTTTCAAGCAGCGTTACGTAACGTAAAAAAATATCGAATTCGGGAGAACCATAGACCTCGTACATTACAGCTCTATGGGGAACACAGATGAATTAGGAGAAAAGATGAATGATCACCAAATTTAGAATGTTAATTTTGAGATTGCCGATTAGTTTTCAAAGCAGCTATTGTATTTCTTATATCTTACATATATATAAATATAATGTAATTCTCATTGTATTATTTTAAAATTGAACTCACTGAATATTCTATGAATGCAAAAAGTACGGGTCGGTAAAGGAAGAACTATTTACAGAGTTCTTATTTCTAACTTGTAAATTTCGGTATGAATTTTGCAGTTTTGCGTGCTAACGTAACTGAGAATTTACATAGTCATGCATTATGTAAATGGAAGATTACTGTATTATCTTGCGTAATTTTCAATCCCGATTTAAAATAGAAGTGATGAACTGAATTTCCAAAATTTATGCCAGAATAGCAAGTTCAATCAAAATTGCAAAGCAGTTGGTACCTCATGAAGATGAACGTCGTTCACCCTCCCTAGATTCTGGCTAGAGTCCTTCTGGGTAAACTTAAAAAAGAAGTTTTATTGCATATGTTTGGTTTAAAAAATTAAACTACATAGTGAATTAAGTAAAAATTGTTGAATTGCTTTTCAGTTGTTCTGATTAAAATACGAGAAGTATTTAAGGATAATAAGTATTAAATGATACACATAATTTGTAAATCTGTGTGGGGGACTAGAGGAAGTTTTTCAGCATTTACTGAGCAATTCCATTTTAATATCATTATAAATATCTGAAGCTGTTGAAAATTTAAAAGACTGATCCACGTTTAATAAATTAATGCTTTTTATGTTTTTGCAGATACTAGTTTCCTAGATCGAACTTCCAGTGCTCAGTATAGTCCATTAGCAACCATATCAATTCATGAGGACAACGGAACTTCTCCCACATTATCTTGGCCAGTTGCTTCAACAAGTGACAACAGAGGCAGACGTCACACGCTAGAGGCTGGAGATTCGGAAGACAGACCTTCTGTGTCACAGCTCAGCCCAACACCTCTTGTTGGCAGTGTTATCAGTTTATGTAGTTCTGGTCTGTCTGATGGTGGCTCATACCGCTCTCCTATGAAAGGTAAAAAGACAGCAGGACAGCAGGTGGTAAAATCTAAATATGTTGGTCCACCCATCAGAATGATAAGTGCCGAATCTAGTGATGATGCAAGCGCACCATCTACAACTGTTATTCCTGTGGATGATGATGATGATGATGATGAAAATCAAGCGTGTGCTAGTATTGTCATACAAGAAGTGACTAGTCCTTTAGAGGATGAGTTATCTATCTGTGATGTGTTATTATCAGATGAGGATGACGAGAAAGAAGGTATTGAAGAAGATAATGGCCTTTTGTGGTATGTAGAAGAGGAAGAATCAGCTACATCTACAAATGGACTGCTAAGGAATTACCCTGAGTTGCGATCCCAGCCGGGATTAGATACTGTTTCTTGGACGGCTTCAGATGATTTTTCATCTACTACTATATCCGGAACGCTTTCCGGTGCAGAAGCCGCTCCGGAAGACGGAGGAGGACAAGAACCTGAGTCCACGAATATCCAACAGCCATCATCTTCCAGTCAATGCATATCCGTATCTCAGTCCTCTTCCTTGAGAATGCTTGGACTAGACGAGGTAGAGGAGGAGGAAGAAATGGAAGACGTTCTTGTTGTTGATCCCAATGATCAAAAAGCTGTTCTTATCATTGGAACCAGACGGTGTAGCGGTATGCCTGTGACAGGAGACGATAATATTGGTCACTGTATAACAAAACCTCCAGACCAGTGCTAACGAATGTGAAGCAAAGACCCGTAGTTATAATTTTGCAATGTTAATAGTTTAGACGGAAAATTCAGGCAATTTTTAATTGTGTTTTGAATAGCATAATGTCATTTATGTCATCACAGTATTTTTATCAGATACTGTAGATTTATATTGACTTTATCACTTTTACCAATTTTCTTTTTAACTTCTTTATATTAAAGCAAATAACATCTCAACGAACAAAGCCGAAATCAACGAACTAGTTCTTTAATGCATTATTACAAGAGATTCTTAGAAAATAGATTAAAATGATGAGATAGTTGAGGAGGAAGCTTACCTTAAAAAGATTCTGTTTTATTAATAAAGATCTCAAGGCAAATTAGACTTCAACTTTTCATGATACAAAATATATATCGAAATATTTTTTTAAATTTTAGTGTTTTCTATATTAAGTTATAAAAATATTTTGCATAATAATTGAATATAATGTATTTTGCACATATAATTAATTATACATATATTACATTTTTTAAAATCAGTAATTAGAAACGTTTGATAATAGAGTTATCCATTCCCATAGAATTATGTCTTTCCACCTTTCAAAATTTAGGTTTTAAAATGAATAATGCATTCCTTAAACCAAAAATATAACTGCGGGTCTGCTACAGGTCTTAGCAAAAATAAAATTAAGTAAAATGTTTTTCAAAAATGTACAAAATGATGTTGAAGATGATGCATCTTTTCTATGTGATGTTGTATTTATACATGTTTTTCACTGTAAATAATGTAAGTAGAAAAGCACCAAATAGAACTTTTTTTTCTAGAAAAATCATTAATACATTTCAACTGTTGCAATTGTGTGGCAGCTGTGTCGTAACGATCTTCAAAATAGGATCTGACTGAAATGGATAAATGTTTTTTTATATAATCTATGTATCTCAAAGGGAAGGAAACAAAAAATTTCCGTATCCAGAGTAAGGCACAGCAATCATAGGATGATTTACACTTTTCTTTTATTACGAATGTTCAATTTGACGCAGTCACATCTTTTCTTAGTATCTTCAAATTCTAGTTTCTTAATCGTATGCATATAAAGAAAATATGTTGACTAAAAATATGTATAGCTTTTAAGTTGCTGTTTCCTATTCTGGGTATATAAATTAAGATTTCCCTTCCTTTCAGGTAGGTAGAACATATAGAATTACATTTTACCTCATGAGTAGATAAGGCAAATTTCTTTCTGCTCATAAGTCACTAATTCATAGAATAATTTTAAATTCATCATTCTTTTTAAAGAAACAGGACGAGCATACTTTGAAAGTTAATTTATACTGATTCATTAAATTAATAAAACTCTTTTCTGCATTTCGAAATATTCCAAAATTCCAATATAAATATTTATACTAAATGATTCTTGATTCAGGTTCTATTTTCTGAACTATGAAAAGAAGTTTAGTGTTGTATTAATTTGTGTTACTTTAATCAAATAATTAATTAGTACTGTTAGTTATATTTTGATGAACTTAATTCATAAGTACACATTCTTAGCTTCAGTTATTACATTAATAATTCTTAGCTTAATTTGTTGATCGGCTTAAAAACATAATTGTGTTAATACTAGATGATAAATTTCTAATCGTCTCGGTATTTCACATATGAACATTTTTCTTTGCTTCGAAAATATTTTATTAGAATTATTCACTAAGCAATTTAGTGAATAATTCTAATAAAATTCAATTTTTATTTATATTCAGAAATCCAAATTAAGATGTAAAAACAAAGTGTCTGAGAGTCAATGCCATGGAAAATTTTAGTAATTTTAAAAACATCTAACGGCTAATGTGTCTTTTACATAGATTCTTTAAAGTATTCTGGTGACTTGTTTTATTTCATGTTAGGTACATTTATTTGCTTAGCTGTTTTATATGAAATCAATTGATACTGCATGAATATTAATTATGGTAATATTCATATCTGTTGGAAATTTGTGAAAATCTGTTTTGCTGTTAAAATGAGGTAGGATAAAAATTCTCTTGACTTTTCAGTCATTTGATACGCCCATACGCATATGATGGCCTGCAAAAAATACAATTTTGGAGCAAATTTGAAAATTCTGTGCTATTTCTCTATCACGTTCTCACTATTGATTTCATGTTGATCAATTTTACTCAGAAAGTAGGTAAAGTGTTTGAGAGAATGATTAAATAATATATGGCATACAAAGAGATCAGAAACGTGTGTACTTTATTCTTTTTTTTAACGTTTCATTATGTAAGAGCTTCATTATGTAACAGCCTCTTTGTGGCTTAAAATCTTTATTAGTCATCCCCGTAACTTGATAAATTTGTAATTCTCAGTAGTATTACCATGTGATGTGATAGAAGTTCTTTAATATTCTTTTAAATTAAAACTATGCATTATTTAGCAAACTAGCTAATTGCGTACTTCTGATGATATGTTTTATAATATTTTAACTGAAGTAATTCATAAGCAATAGAACGCCGACTGTCTGAGACTCTCACGACCGACTCAGTTTCAGATACGCAGTCTTTCACATTATTTTGCTGCCAGTGCAACATTTATTTCAGCCCGGTATAGAGTAATCTCAAAGGCCATGCTGGTTGGTAACGATATTTGCCACCTACCATGTCTTAAAAATATATATTAAGTATCTTTACAAAAATAGAGGTTTAATTAGTTATATTTTTTTCAATGATTAATTCAAATACTTCAGGTTATTTTTTGTGTTTATTTCTCTTCTTTTACATATGGCCATATCACAAACTTTTTTATGCATTAAAACAAAATTGAATCACAATCTTCCTGCCGTTCCAATCATTTTATTTCTGTTTCTAACATGACGGACAGAACTATTTACCGTAATAAATGCTTTATTATTATTTAAATTTTTACTTACTATTATTTTTATAATTAATGTTGTTATTATTATTTCTTTTTTTATTCATCGTAAATGGATATGATCTGATCAAAGTTTAAAATTTGATGCCCAGAATCATTAACCTCGATATTAATAGCTCATTATAAGTTATAAATCTTTCTATCATCTTCATACCATTTGCCATACATTCTTGATACTCATTATTTCAACTGTTGTATAAATCGTTTCTGTTTGTAATCTGACCTTGAAACTGCAGTGTTCGGATAACTAGAGTTTAAATAACCGGCGTTCTACTATATGCCTAATTCATAAAATTTATAATGTACATAATCGAAGATTTTTATAAACATTTTTTCGTTATTGTAATCGATAAAATATGTTTCCATTGCTTAAAATTGCGTACTTTAGTGCAGAATAATAATTTGCATGTCTCTAACAAGAGTACTTTATTTAAAAGAAAAAGATCTGTTACATTTCTATAAAGTATTAATAATAGTATATTCGTTAATAATAAGAAAAGATTTTGCATTACAGTTAGTAACTTTTTCTCTAAATTGTAGTCTATTGTCTATTTATACCATGAATTTTCCTGGGGGGTTATTAAACAATTTTTATAATATTTTTCATTTTTTAATTAAGAGTTTAGATACTTATTATGTATTTATAAAAATTAGAACAACCTCCCGTTAAATCTCAATTGCAATCGAAATCAGTAGTGTTTTCAACATTTCAGAGTTCTATTATTTTAATTTTTTATTCTTTGCGGTTCCTTTCTTTACACTGGTATCATCAAATTTCATGAAACTGAGAATGCAGGGAGTAAATTTTCAATCTTAAATGGTAACGTAAATTTTCAAATATTTGTATCACATTTCCTACTATGCCTTTGTAAATATGGTCTTGACAGCAAGCAAGGAAACATTATGTGCTGTTTCTTAACCTTTTCATAGCTCCTCTTCCAAATGTGTTCACGTATTTTGCATCGACAATTACTTTTCTGATATCTAGAGCAAATACTTTCTTTCTTTTTAATATCTAATAAAATTGAAAATATATAACTGAGATATTTAAAATATCATGTATTTCACCTCTTATGTAAAATCTTGGAATATTTTCATTAAGTTCCTTTTAAAATGAATGAGGAATAAAAGTTTTGTGCTATGAAGATTGCTATGTTGAATGCAGAAGAATTTCAATTTAGAAATTAAATTTTAAGCAATTTAGCTAAATTCAACGCTGAAGTACAGTTTGTCTCTCCCCGCTTTCCATCAGAAAGACAGGTTTGTGTGGAATAGATGTCGGTACTTACGTATTAACGCAACAACTTCAGTAGAAGTCACCAGATTTTCAGAATGTGCCAAACCCTGGCAAACATGCGCATAACCATTCTTCCGGCAGCCGTGCTCATATTTTTGCCTTAGTTTTAAAATATGAGTTTGTGGAATTTGCCAGCAATGGAAGAAACTGCGGTAAAATTTCTGCACGTTTACAGAATTTTGATGAAAATTTTGTATCGAGAACAACGAGGAAATGTGTTTCCTAGATAGTCGCTTATGCCGAGGATTGGACGAAGCTGGGTCTCCGCAATTCTCTTAACTTTTTCTTAAGGAAAAAAGATAGCTGTGTATTTCGGAAGAAGAAGAATGCAAAAAAATTGCAGACAGATTTGAAGAAGAATGCAAGTGTTTTATTTTTTAGTATATTACGTAATCGTTGTTTAATAATTCAAATATGTATTTTAAATTGCTAAAGTATGTTTTCTTTCCATATATTGATAATGTTTAGCGAACGACTATAAATATCAATAATTTCACCACCCCCTTCTAAGCGAAAACCACTAACTTGCATCCGATAAGTAGCTTTTACCTCTCCATCCTCAAAAAATCAACAAATCTTGCCAAGGTGATTGCGTTACTACGTAAGTACCTAGATCTGAGTAACATTAGGATTAGATATTTCTTTCCTGTTATTTAGGGTAAAATGTTTTAATTAACAGATCACATTTTTAAAGATCTTTCCTGTTTTTATATTCTTACATTATTTTATTAAGATACAGTACATGAAATTGGTAAGAAGTAATACTTTTCAGAATGATTTAATTGATTATATCTTACTACATGTTAGGCAAATAAAAACACTTTGCCTTTTCTTTAATCTAAATATTCACTGAGTATGATAAACTTCATTCTATATTCGTTTTTCCCTCTTCGTGTCAAAATTTAATTGCAAAGAAACGTTTAAAGTTTCGTTACAAGCTCTTTGGTTTTCCTTTTCTGCGTTTTCATTGCATTAGTTTTCAAATATGTATCGAATTGCTACGAACTTTCTTTAGCACGGCTCTTGAATTGTAGGTTAATCAATATCCATAGCACATACGACAGCAACACTGATCCAGTGCAGTTTAGTACGAAATACAGCGTTTTTCTTTAACTAAGCAGGGAGTTGAGTTTAAATTTGACTAGGACAAAGTTTACGCAGAATTACTGTTAGCGATACTTTTTAATGTCGCTGTGGTTAAAACTCACAATAGTCAACTACGAATAAAAAATACTATTTTGAAATTTTGTATAAAAAGATAAAAATGTTAATTGTGAAAAAGTAACACGTGATAGAGAAAAATATGTATCCGGGAAAAAATAATAGCAGTTAAAAAACAGAGAAAAATTCTACAAAATTCAGAAATATTCGGAAGTATAATTTAATCAAATTACTTACTTTTCAATGAAATACAATATTTTAACATTTATCTAATTCCAAGTGGAAAATTCAACATCCCTTTCATTCTAGAAAATTTGTCACATATTCAAATAAATTTTAAAACTGCAACGAATAAGAAAAAGAACAAAGAAATTTTGAATTATTTTATTTCAAACTGCATATTTTTCTCTCTTCCTGGCCTTTTATAAAAAAAATTCTTCGAAAACGTGAATTGAAGTGCATTATCAAAAAAAGTATATTTATTGTTGTTTGTGCTGGAAATTATTCTGTACGTAATTTCTTGTCACAGAAATAATATTTCTACTTGTGTATTACTGAATTACAGATGGTTTTAATATCTTATCTTAGCATGGAAATCATCTTTCTGCGAATGTATAATTTAAAAATTATATCGCCGAGTAGTTCATTTTAAAATAAAATCTGAATCAAACTACTATGATTAAACTAAGGAATTTCGTCTTCCTTTTTCATTCCTCATTAGATTTCCGAAAACATATTATCGTCTTATGATCTTATTGATTACTTATTTCAGAATTTTTGAATTTTAAACATTTACTGTCCTTAACTAAAAAAGGTCCATTCTCCTTTCTATCTCTTAGAAAACTAATATTTTCATAAAATTTAACTAATATAGGGCCTGTAATTTTATTCTTTAAAGCTTCTTCGTAACTAAGTATGTGTTTTATCCTTACATAAATTTATAGCAAATTTTCTATGAAATTTCTTAAAACTGAGCGTATTTGATAGTGATGTAATTTTATTCAAACACCATTTTATTTTCTCTATAACACTTAGAAAGGGCATTGTATGTTTGGTCTTTATCTTTTATATAATTAATAGAGTCATATGTGTATACTTTGAGATATCCCCTGCAAAGTTTAAGATAAATATGTAAAATAGTTAAAAACTATTTACATTTGTAAAGATTATTATAATTATAAATGTTTTTCACCTCGATTTTATACAGTAAAATATTGCCTATTCTGCCTTTTCAAATTATAGATAAAATGTGATTGGAAATTGTCCCTTTTGCTCTTGTGAGGGTCACAGTAATTTAGTGAGTAGGAATTTTTTATTAGGTAAATCACTGCCTTCACATCGATTTAGAATAGTCATCAAGACAATCGGACTATTTGTAAAGAATCTTATTAAGAAGTGGTATTTACTCACAGGTTAATCTCTTGACCAAATGCGTCGATCGGGTTTTATATTTGAGGACATTTCTGGTCTCCCTGACCTCATCTCTAAAGGGACAATTTGCGTAATCACATCTCGATTTATAAGAACTTTATTTGCAACAGCCGCCAACATTTCGAATCTACATAATCAATCATATTGGTTTTTGTAATGATTATTTTTAAAATGACTTCCAAAAATTGTTGTTTTATTAAATGTGACCTAAAATAAAATATTTTCTATTTATATTTCTTTTTATATCATCCTGTTCTGAGTAAAAGCTTTAGAAAATCAGAAACATCTGGCATTCTGTAGCTGTTCTTCAACGCGCTAATGCCATGTGTTTCTGGTATTTTGTTAATATGACTATGTACAATGGCCAACTGTCAAACTTATTTTTAAAATTTGCTTTATTTAAATCTGTGGCTATTGATTTTTATTGCAAAAATGTTTCCGGCAATTGAGCAAAAGTCTGTAAGTGTCAAATTTACTGCACTTTTTAAAAACCTTTCTTTGCTGTCTAAAATGTAGCTGATAATATTTGTCAAATTATTGCTGCGTTAAAAAGCCTTGGATTAGCATTTCAATTCATGTTTCAATGATAACAAATATTTAAAATTTTCATAATATACAGGCCAAATGAAAATTTGTAAATTGAATCGTGATGATTTTTATGCTTCTTTTAACACTTTTATTTTTTTCTTAATGCCCTCCCTACAGCAAAAAGTGACTGCATAATAAAACCATAGTATTTCGCTGATAGTAGGAAATTTTAAATTGATGTTAATTTGAAAAATTTATTGGCACATCTATGCGAAATTTATTTTTGACGCGATATAACTGTATCATTTTGATGCATTGCAACTACAAAAATATTATGTGACAAATATGTAGCAAAAATATAGCGCCTTGCTGTGACAAGTATATAGGAAAGCTTGAATGACAATTGACTTGACACATAACTGACACATTTTTGTTTTTATTTTATCTCCTTGTTTTCCTTAAAGTATACCACAAGCAAGTTATAGAATTGATAAAATAAATAAACAAATGTATAAAAACTCAGCAAAGAATTCTTTTAGAAAATTGGAAAATAAGTAAATAATAATTAAATAAATATAAAAAAAAAACTTTTTAAATAAGTAAAAAGAACTCTAAATAGATAATGAAGTTCCGGAAAGCAGAAACTGTCTTTCCAGTCCATAAAAGTTCAGAAAATATTGGTGGCCAAGGTCCTTTAAAGGGGCTTGAAGTATCTTCCGTTGCTAGCAATGACGCACACACCTTAGAAGAATATGATTAAAATTTTCACGTTTTCACAAAAGATTTCATGCAAGCGGAAATAAGATGATGCAAGCGGAAATAAGTTGCCACGTCCTGACAAAATTTGAGTTAATTTAAAACTATTGAAAATTGATCAGCTTTCATTCTGTGAAAAACTGTAGAGCTAAACCTTTTTGCCTATTTTGCGTTTGGTGAGACAAAATATCCTTTGTTCCAAATACAGATAGCATCTTTTCTATAAAACAGCTTCTACTACGAAACTGGAGCGTCAATTTAATCAGCGTCAAGTTTCGTGCTGATTTTTTGCTAGAGCATTAGCCCTCTCGTTTCCAAAATTTTTAGTGTCCTCGAACATAAGTATTAATGTCGATATCAAGTTCTTGCTAAATTTTAATAATTGCCAGAATTTCTGCAGCAAGTTTCTCTGAGACGCTAATTTTCTGTACTAATAGTAGCGAAGAAAGAGAATCACTATATATTAAAACGCGCATTGATCTCAAGTCAGTAGAAAAGCTTTGAATCTATTTCAGGGTAAGTTTATAACAAAATACATTGTCAAGTTGTTTTAATTCAAATGTTCTTTTTTTTTCCTATAGCAACTATGCAAAGAAGTAAATTATTTATTACGTTAGTAAGCAAAAACTAATGATAGTAAACGTCTTTTTATGTAAATTTTC
The DNA here is from genome assembly GCA_000611955.2 of Stegodyphus mimosarum. Classification (NCBI taxonomy): domain Eukaryota; kingdom Metazoa; phylum Arthropoda; class Arachnida; order Araneae; family Eresidae; genus Stegodyphus; species Stegodyphus mimosarum. The sequence goes on along the minus strand of KL868985.1, from coordinate 4,432 downwards.
AGTCTTTAGTGCAGTTTCATTTAAGGGAAAATTTTTCCGTCTGAAATAATATAGCCTAATAAACTGTCGTTTTTAGCAGTTCTTGATCCTAAATACAAAAATTAAATGTTACTTCTATTTACAAATACAAAATTTTAAGTATTCTCATTTTACGTATACATTTGAAATATTTTGGTTAATTGCTGTACTTCCAGATAAAAGTTTCCTTTTTTTTTTTTTTTTTCGTGTATGAAAAACAACGTATAACCAATCACTAATTTCTTGTTCATGCAGAAGCTTCTCCTTCTGAAACTTGAAAATCCTAATCGAATCCGGAAAAGCATGTTTTGATAGATAGCGATGCACATATCTTTTGTCTGATGTAACAACAATGAATGGCATTTATTAGGCTATCCCCCCCTGAAGAATCGGGAACTTGACAGTTTTGTTTAGCCCAATCGACGTATTCAGTCAGGAGATTAACCTGCGAACAACCACGCTTAAAATACTAAAAGTGTATTTTTCGGGGTAAACATCTAGTATTAGTTTTATAGCATGTATATAAACTTTATAAGGAAGTATAAGCTATGATTAATAGAACACTAAATTATTTACTACAGAAATTAGCTTAGAAATTATAGATTTATAGTTATGAAAGGGTTTTCTTTGATGTTCCATGTCACGGAAATCATCTTAGTTATTTGTTCTAGGTTTGAAAACTTGAAGAATTGTACCAAATACAGTTGCCAGTAATGCCTTACCTGGAGATTAAAAACAACCTGCTAGTGATATATGTTGTTTATGTTTGTACAGTTACTGATTTTATCCTAGAAATTACTTTCGAGAAAGTAATACATTATATACTGTAAATTTCAGAGATATTATTGTATATTTAAGGAGAATATTATGCTTTGCAAGCTAGATGATTAAGAAAATATGTAAATAAAAAGTATTAATTAATTTTCCTTACAGCGCAGAAAAGTGCGAAATTGATTATTGCGGTTCACTTGTATTAATATTATATGTGAAGTATATTACTCATATTTTTGCTAGCCGCTAAATTGCGTATATGTATCTAAGATAACTTTTATTTTTCTATCATAATTAGTTAGATTCGTAAACTCTACTGTCCTTTAAAATTACTTTTTGACATAAAATTGAGGGTCCACAACATAGTAATAAAATACTTGTTCATATGAAAGTTGAGATAAATATATTAGTGTTGAAATTTAATTTGGTGAATTTTGTGACATGGTATGTCAGATTTTAAACCTCATCAGCGAGATATGTGCATCAGGAATTTATGAAATAATTCATGAAAATTTAACCTTTTTTTAAGACTAAAAATGACGCAGTCACTTCTTGTTGTTGCAGTCCTTAATGATTATTTGAGGAAGTTGCTCACTTGTTGCTCAGGAAAAGAGTAATACTCACTGTGATAACAATCATGTATATATAAATTATTTATGTGACTTGCACAAAGTTTCTAAGTTCTGCATGCTAATTTTTGAATCTAAAAACAGGAACTTAGCAACTTGTATGTTATTGTATTTAACAAGGTCGGATTCGTTATATGCTTGAATTAATGGCCATATTTTGTGGTTCTGACAATCACTCCGCATTGTCTCTATGATTTTAGTTGTTTATACGTTAATGAATAAATTATTTAAAGAATCTTTACATTTAAAGCATTCCAGGACTGTCTTGTTTTCTGGCATTAGCATTGTAAAATCACTATTTTGCTATTATGTAGTTATTAATGCCACTAATTTTATCCTTAGCTTATGACGACACGATTAAAAACTATTCTTGATGAAATTTGATTAAATTCGTTCGAAGCAGTGCTATCAGAAATACTTTTTTCTCCATAATGGCTTCTATTCCTTTTCTGGGCATACTATTGTTAAAACAAGTTTAAATTTGTATTTGCTTAAAATTTTCAGAATTATGTTGACGTAAATGAGGAGTTTTCTATTAGCTTCATACTGTGAGAATCAGCTGAATCCGACCTTGCCAGCTTGAAATCACTTCCTGTTTTAGTGATTAGATATCGAACACAAACATCATTAGGAAACTGTTGGTTTCAGCTTTTGAATATTTATGCAGCTGTATTCCAAACATTCTGTGGCATATGCATATTAGGTACATTATTCTGAAATTTAAAATGACTGTTTCTTCCGCCTAAGAATGAAGATTGCACGCTGTTGTTACAAAAAACCAACAGCTTGAAATTTATAATAAAATTTATCATTACCACTTTCGGTTGAATGTATTTGTATTTATTTGACTTTTAAGAACGACTAAACATTCTAAGAAAATTCATATTTAAATTAATCTAGTTTAAACAGATAATTCACAAAATATAAATTGAAATAGAAAAATGCACAAAATATAAAGTTGTATTATTTTCAATTTTTTCTTTTATTCTTAAATCACTTTAAATATTTTTTTTCATGCTGTTTGCAATTGTATTACGGTTATAGATTATTTCTATACCATAAATTTTGCAGTTTTTTAAACATTGAGTTTTAAATGTAATAAAATAATAATTAACGGTACATAAACTGCATTACAATAAAAAATATCTCATTAATGCAAGTATACAGCATCTCCTTTTAATTATGAATATAAAAAAAATCTGATGGGTCCAGGACATAACCCTACCTTCATTCATGTTTTAAATAGCAATGAGTTCTAAGTAAAGTAGCACTTCCGGTATATAATTTGTAAATAAAATCTAATATATTCTTACAATAAATAGGAAGGCTTGTAATGCGAAATTTTGGATTATGTGTTATTAGGTACAATTGGTCACATGTCAAACCGTTTTCACCAATTTAATCAAAAGTTTATCCTCCTATTTCTTAATATTAAAAACTGTGCTTTATCGGTCAGTTGAATAACGTAATTTAACTGGTAAAGAAAATTAAATTTTGTAATATATAAAATAAATACTTTGAACGAATACTATAATTTAATATCCTTTTATATAATTTCTATAGTACCAACTAATCGAACCTGCACGTGTATTCCAGCGATATTTAGGAACAATACGTATTATTTTGGAACTACTGCTGCATAATGACTACCATGCGTTCCAGGATCAGTAAGATAGATTTGGTTTGATTTATTTGGTTACAGCAAAGCATTCGAGGGCTTTCTGCCTAAGGGCAGCAATGCCTTCTTGGAGGACTTTGTAAGAGAAACTTGCTCGTATATACGTTACACATGGGAAAAATCACGAAACCGCCCATGCAGTCAGCACATTCATGAAATTCGAACCTTGGACCGAACTACCAATGTTCAGCGACTTTACCGCTTGGCCCGGGATCAATAAACCGATAGGTTAGTAAAATAAAGCAATATCAATTTTCGAATTTGCTATTGGCTGTTGTGTTTCGTAGTCAAAAGTGCAAGAGGCTAACAAGTGCATTTTTCTTTAACCTGACTGCATTAGAAGCGTTTTGAAGTTCTCAAAATAAAAGACTGTTATAAAAATCATTCTTATCTGCCGCTTAATATAAATAAATATCTTACCTAGATGTAATAGAAATAGCCTTAATATATGCTGTGTTATTTCATATTAAGCATTTATTTTAGTGATTGTATATTTTTCTACGAAAATCTGTTAAGCGTCCCAATCAAAATACCACTTCTGGTTCACCATGTACAGTCAAAAACTAACAAGTTGTTCCCAAATCATGATTATATATGCATCGTATATGCATATAGGAATTTTAAATATCAAATCTGAGAAGTATTTGCATTACATCATAATATAATTTTTTCACAAAAATCTTTCGGAGTCTCAAGCAAAGCATCACTTCTGGCTTATTAGTTTTAGCCAAAATCCGATATATTGTCCCCATTGATGTAATAGATGTAAAAACTAAAACTGGAAGTTTGGATTATATTTTAATATAGTTTTACGTTAAAAACTGTTATGAACTGGAAGTAAAATACCACTTCCGGTTGTCCAATTTTGCTCGAAATCTGATCAAGCCTTTACATGAGTGCAGAAAGCTTCAATACAGAAAACAGAATTTTTTGTAAGTTTCATATAAGACTTATCCTGGATGAAGAAATACATACATACAGAAAACACTGCAAAAATGTAAAAAAATGTTTGCGGAGCCCTTAACTCGTGATTATTCACTGGGAACTTATTATCAAATTTTTGGAGCAAAAACATTACATTTCTAATCTATCTATCTATATATATATATATGGGTTGGCAGAAGGTAAAAAAAGATGCATCGTAACCGCTAGATGTGACTGGCTCTTTCACTGGATGACTTTTAATTTCTGCTTAGCTGCAAAAGCTGCTTTAGCATAAGCTTGAAATTCAGGAAGCTGTACCTCTTTATCCATCGTAATCTATCTTTTCTTTTCGTATCAAAAGTGCTTGAGCCAGCTCACTGAAAAGACTTTTTTTTTTTTTTTTTTTTTTTTT
>KL868984.1:0-15377 GCA_000611955.2 Stegodyphus mimosarum | reverse complement strand
GTGGCTTAAGCGCTATTATCTTGCTGCCACTAGACTCATTTGCGCGCTGTAGGCTACATGATTATATGAGCCTTGTAGGGTAGTTTTACTATTTGTGAATAAATATCTCTTATTATAAGTTTGATTCTACTATTTCAGTTACCACCCAAGCTGAGGCGTAGTATGTTAGCGTCAAGTTGACGCATTGTAAATAAGTTAAAGATTTTATTAAAGGGCAGTTTTATCCTTTCGTCAGTGCAATTACTATTGCTCAAGATTCGACACAACAGAAGGAGAGTAGAAAGTTTCAAAAGTTTTCCCAAATATCGCAGAGAATTACAAAAATATGAGTTGCTCAGTGCATGCGTTATAAGCAGTCGAAAACAACGATGCCAGTACTATCAATTTAAACATTCAAAACAGAATACCACACGAAGCGACAACATATAATTCCATCAATAATTTAATGAATCAAGAATTTGTCAATTATCCAACTGAATTCTTAAATTCACTTGATTTGTCAGGCATGCTGCTGCATGTTTTAAAATTGAAAATTGGCATGCTTGACATTCTTCTTTGAGACATTAATCCGCTACTACTTTGCAATGGCACCAGGCTTTCGGTGAAAATAATTATGAATAATATCATCGAAGTAGTTTCCGGTGCGAATCGCATTTGCAATGACCGTCAACAAAGGCACGGGTGTAATCGCTAGAAGTATGTAGACAAATTTGGGAAATCCATGCTTTTCAAATGGGCAGCTGTACGTGGTTCATTCGCGCGTCGGAAAACCTTACCGTTTACATATGTATGCACCACATGAAAAAGCAAAAACTATTATGTATCCAAAACCACTTCAATAAACAGAATTGAAGCATAAGCACTTTCTTTCCTTTAAATAGGACTGCAACGCATACCAGTTGTCAACTAGTTTATTATAAAAATAAGCACAATAAATAAGAAACATACAGTACTAAATTAGGAAATTACTAAAAAACGCGGATATTTAGCAGGAACTAAGGAAAATTACTAAAAAACGCGGACATTTAGCAATTCCGCCTTAACGCACGAGAAATGATTCAGGTGATCAATTCACAAACTCTCTCTCTGAATTCCAAAAACTCTGAATTCCAAAAAAGCTAATGGCAAAGTTCTGCGTGATACACAACTGAACTCCCTAGCTCTAGGACTCGTATTTATATACTGTAGGATGGATTGTTGAAGCTTCTGGAAGAATCAAACATAGAGATTCCTAAACGTGTTTTCCCGAAACGTCCGAAAGTTCGCCATATTGGCGAGAAATCGCCAAACTTACTCGAAGATTGCCGCCATGGCCTGTCAGGAACCAATCTGCCTATATGTCATGTTTTATTTTAGGTATTTTCAAAATTCGTTAGTTTTTGGACTCAGAAATGAACGATGTACAATTCTATGTAACAAATAAAAACTTGAATACAGAATATGTGGCCTTAATTTTGATTAAACATAAAATAAGGTCTTAAAATTATCATCTAAAAAGCAATAAATAAATAACATAATGCACAACACTACAACAATACACAAAAACAACAGTTAAATCAAAAAGGATTTAAATATTTACAACATCATCTAGGTACAGAATGAGATGCTTTGTACCTATTTTTGTAAAATGAAAATAACATAAGTACTATAGCATAATATTTGGCTTGTACGTATAATATTTATTTTGGGCTTGGTTTATGTGTAGTTTTATGTTAATTTTATTAAAGCTTCCAAGCCTATCGCAATAAATATAACGGTTATTTTACCATAGTGTTATTGAAGAGACGAGCAAGAATACATGCGTGCCAAACCTGAAGGTATGTATATATTTGTGCAACGAAACGAAATCAAGAGCAAAAAAAAGCTGTTATTATATTTATGAAACTGTGCCTAAAGCTCTTGCTGATAAAAGCTTATTTAACAAGCAATTGGAATTCCCTTTGACTGCGCCTAAAGCGTACGGTTTTGTAAATAGCACATAATTTAATTACAGATAATAGTTTGGCTTGTTTCTTAATTTATGAGAACTTAAATGAATTTTAACATAGCATTAAAAGCTTTCTATCCAGTTATTAAAGAACCAATCTACATGATTCTGTTTGAATACATCCCACTCAAGAATTCATTTTAATCCAATCAGTGTGCTTTCCCTCTTATTTTTCTTTCATTGCATTTAATTTTTTTGCACTGATTTTTGAAAGTATATATTGCTTAGTGTTCGTATTTAACTAAATTGCATTATTATTCCTTTGGAGTATAGTGTAAATACGACACAGCCAATGTTTCAACTGTAGATTTTGTTTTTCTACCTTTCGGCTCACTCTGCATTAACACAGGTTTGGTATTATCAAATTGGCATGAAAGAATGAAATTGTTATGTTTTCTTTATTGAAGAAAGTAAACATCCATTCCTTAAAGATGTAGTATTTTGCGAAGTATTATTTAGACAAACATTTTCGATACGAAAATGAGTACAGAAGCAATGAAAAATTAGGATGATGTTTGATGTTTTCCAGAGGTTTAATTTATTATTAAGACTCCAAGAAGCATGTCTCCAAAAATATACGTATAATTCTGGTGAAATAAGAATGTGGTACGTTTTGCACGTTATTTTTACAAATGTTATACGAATAAAAAAGACTGAAGATATTATTGACGCTTTATCGTATTTTACGCACATTGTTTTCTATGAAAAGTTTCGAAACCAAATGTACTGATCAAAACAGTTGTCATCATAGTACTATCCATTCGTTATTTTTACAAATATTATACGAATTCTAAAAGTCATTTAGAATAAATCTATGATTCAGAGTATCTGATATGTTATTTTTCATTGTACAGCCCCCCTTAGAACAAAAAAGAGAAAGAAAGCGTGTACAAAAATAGAGAGGTTTTTTAAATGCCATATGCCAATATTTTTATTTCATGTTACTAATACTACTACTACTACTACTAATAATAATAATAATAATAACTGTACGAAATTGGAAGCTTAAGACTGATATTTTGCATAGCTTTCAGTTACTTCGGCTATAGTATTAAATAAATTAATGTTATTAATGTCTTAAATAACATCTGAAAATATATCTAGAACTAATGAAAAATGTATTTTTGCCAAAATTATTCCCAATATGCATTGTGAAAGCATAGGAAAAAATTGCGTAAATTTTTGGGTAAAGTATACGTTTGTGAAAAGTAAAAAACAATCTTGCGAATTTACGTAAAGTTTCACTAAAAGTATGCTCAGTAAAAAAAAATGGCAAGATTTACGTGCATACGGTAAATGTACGTAAACCCTTGAAATGTACACGCATTATACGTAAAAGCTAACCAAATAATATAATGACATAACGCGATGATTTGCATGAATCATCGCAAAAATGTACGTGTATTATACGTAAAAACTAACGAAATAATATAATGACAAAACGCGATGATTTGCATGAATATACCTACTTTTTTCACGTATAACTTACATATGTTGTAAAGTAAAAATATATGTAAATATCTGCTATTTTTTCTGCACACCTTTTATGATAATTTTCACGTTCACGTTTTATGCTTTTTATTCGGAGAGCCCTTTCGTATATTGCACGTATTTTTTGAGCGCAGTTTACGAATGCATGCTGCCTGGGACCAACTTACAGCATTCATTTCAAATACTGAACAGCTACCAATCGTAGATAGATTAAACAAATTCTCACGAATGTTCTCATGGCTATAATTCGACTGAATAAAACGAATATGAGTATATTTCTAGACAAGGAAAGAACATATTTGTAGAAGACAATCTACATTTAATAAGACATTATAAGAATACCTTAAAAACATTATTGCAGTATTCGAAATACTCTAATGAAATTGTTCATTATTCTAATAAATCTTGAATTTGATATATTAATTTACAAAACAAAATTTCCTGAAAACTAATTAATCAATATGGCAGTTCTCGTTGTAAGAGAACTAACGCATTTTTAAGTGATTATTGAAAAATCTTGTAGGAACATTTTTAAAGCGATTATTTTTTATCTCTTGTCGGGTTTAGCTTCTTGGCAAAATGCAAAGTATTACCGCTGAGGGAAACATTTGTTGCAAACTTCGTCAGCAAGCGATCCAGTGAAATAATTGTATTTTTACATTTTGAGTAATTAGGCCTTTTCTTTATCAAAAAAATGTCTTCATTAAATAAAATTAGTTTTGTCAAATAAAGTATTTAATAATTAATAATTATTTATTATATGAATAGTGTACTTTCCACATGGAGTTAATTTTTAATGTAATAGAATGTAACATTATAATGTAATGTAATATTATCACAGATAATTTTCCTTTCAATTTTTTTGCGTTGCAGTTTTTAACAGCTCGTTATATATTTAACAATTTAAATTCAATGTTTCTAATTCCTGAAAGCCTAATTTTTGAAACTGAAGACATCTTGCAGTTCTTTATTTAAAATAGTTCCCAGTTGTTAGGACGAAATTTGCATGTAGAAATGACGTTGCAATGAATTTCTAAATGTATAATTTTCAGCCCAAAGAAGCGTCAGCCGAGAAAGGCTATTAAGTCTCCAAGTGGGATTCTGCGTTGAATCACTATAAAATCTGAATCAGTTTTTAAATTGTTGCCACCAAATACTATCGCCCTCTACTGTAGAAGAACTCGCCTGAATGTATGCATGTTTTTTGCATTGTGGAAAAACAACGGTATCAAGAACCGTCAGATTTTAAATAACGTAGACCTCCACCTGAATATGGATATCTGGAAGCCCGAAATTTCAATTTCAAGTTTGTTTTACTGTGTATTTCATATTTTGCAAAATTAAAAAGAAAACTGATTAAAACATTCAGCGATCTCAAAACGAGCAATGGCTACTCTGTGCGGGGAAAAAAATTATCTAGGACCATGTGAATCTCCACCGGAAATTCTAAATATATGCACTTTTAAATATTTTATTGTGTATTTCAACTTTTGTAAAACTTTACCGAAATTCTGATTAACAAACTGATGGATTTCAAGGCGAGCAAGAGCAATGGCTAAACAATAGGGGAAGAAATCTGAAAGTTTTCAGATTTTAAATTACGTCCAAAGGGGCGTTTTTTTTTAACATTTTGTATGTTACTGTTATTTATTAAATATCATGTTCTTCGCACTTAAATCATAAATTTAAGAGAAATATATCAAAATAATTTTAAATTGAGCATACCTTTAGAACTTCCAAAACACAGTCTCACGCGCTGGAGATAAAAATGTTTTTTTCTGTAAAACAGTGGCATTGCTCGCTTTCACATCTCTGAGGCAAAAATTCGTTTAAGTTTTACAAAATGTGAAATCGATAATAAGACAAATTTTAAATTTTAAATTTGGCTTCCAAGTGGCCATATTTGCAGTAAGATTACGTCATTCAACATTGGATGGCTCTAGGTACCGGCGTCTTATCACAATGCGAGATGCAGATTCTTTATTATTTAGTTTCTTTAAATATAATACAGGGCGATAATATTTAGTGGCAACAATTTAAAAAGTGGAACGGGCATTCAGAGTGAATCGACGCTAAATCGGAAAACGAAAACAATAGTCCTTCAGCGACAAAGCCCCTAAAAAAAAAAAATCTGCAATGCGCGAGACTGTCTATCGGAAATTCCATATAGGTTGCATTTAAATATTTTTAACACGAACGAACATTACCACAAATGTTCTCGAAACGTGTATGTGCTGTAAATGAAAAAAAAAAATCTGAAGTGCACAAGGCTTCCTTGTCACTTAACTTTTCAACCAGTTTGTTCTTCATTTCATTTAAACTTATTTCGTCGAATTTCGCTAAAGCTATATTTCTCACTCAAAAAATTCAGTCCGCACTTCGCGCGAAGCAAAAATACATAAAATCTCAAAAGATTTTTCATTAAAATATGTAAAATACAGAAACACATAAAGCACCAAATACCGCTAATTTTTTTTACAATTAAAATTAGAGTATCCACGCAAAAAAAAATTCGGCCAGCGTGCAGAAAGGCATATTTTCGGTGCACACAACTGAACGTTTACTTTTTATCCTACTCGGCAAAAAGACACTGAAGGTGCAAAAACTGACTTAATTCATTGTTCTGCAGAGTTTCAAATATAAACAAAGGGCGGTTCGTTTGACTTAACTCGACACTTGAACTTTTAAATTACTGATTATTCCATAATTATTGCATGCATACTAACTGAAGGAGTAAAAACATTAACTAGAACATAAAAACCACATAACTCAATTACTTTTAAAGCAAAAAATACACAATTTATGAGCATATAAGAATAAAATGCTAGGTTAACGGACCCAGATAACAGAATGGGAATAGATATATACATTTATGTACGATTGATGCAACCGATTGCAACAAAAAAGGGGAGGTATACGAACTTACGTGTAATAGCAGACCCATATACAAAATTTCAATGTTCTACGTCTATTCGTTATTGAGTTATGCGACATAAATACATAGGTACGTATATAACGTTGTCAAAAACTATCCTTTATTCTGTCCACAAATGTCAAGCAAAAATATTGTTCAAATGGATTCGAGAGCGGTCGAAACGGATATTTTCGTTGAAATATGACACCCGAAATTTTTCGCGATTTTGTAACTTGCTTTACTTAGTACAAGGAAATAAAAAATTCTCATTTTGGCGTAATATAAAATCTGACAGCTTTGAGATTTTAAAAAATTTTTTAACAGTTTGATTTTTATTTTTTTTTAAATTTCAAAAATAGTTTTGTAGTTTTTTTTATATATATGTACACAATTTTTATTTCCAAAATTTTGACATGAAATCTTTGACGTGTCACAATATAATTCATTCTGACGTTTTCAGAATGAATTTTTAACTGAAAATTTCGAAATTAGCTTAATATTGAAATTAGAAAATATAGTTGAAATGTAAAATGAATCAATAGAAAATGTTGTAAAAAAAGATATTGGGTAGTTTTATATAAAAGCTGTAAACATAGAGTAAATACTTTGTTATAAAAGTAGCTTCACGACATTCGGATGCTAATGAAGATTGCTTTTAATATTTTTCCTTTGCTTTGTTTTGTTCTGAACATACAGGTATATCATATATGTACACCCTAAACACACACACAAAAATGGGTCTGTTCTATGTGTCCCGTTCTACCAGGCCGATTGACGTAATTTAAATTGCGTTTTCCATGTCTCGAAAGTGCCATTTGTTAGATTAATATATAGCAGTTGTTCTAATATAGGTATTTTGAAGCAAAATCGGACTTTTTCTGAAAAAACATACTAATTTTATTTCCATATTTCGAAGCTACGACTCAAATTATGCCTAGACTTTAAATTTTGTAATTTCTGGTACCAATTTACCTTGGCTCAATTTTTTACTTTCCGCCAAGATTAATTCAAAATTCTTGGCGAGCTTCTTATATTATAGCAACCTATTTTCCTTTTCCTTTTTTCATTGTCCACGGGCGGAAAAAAGCCATCGTTCATTATTTCAAATAATTTTAACAAAGTACGTAATCCACATTTTCGTTATTATTGCTTAAAATAAATATGCCAAATTTCAAAACGAGGCAAAATTTAAATTTGTGCATATCTTAGGAAAATTTGAATCTAAAACTCTAATTTTTGCACGTATGTTTCGAATTACATCTACTTTATTATGACGACAAAAATTTTATACTTTATAACTCAAAATGTTTCAAAAAATTTATGAAAATTATTTAAAATACAAATTTAAAAAATAAATCATAAACAATTGGTTAATTTTATTTGGAATGAACCTAAATTTCGAAATGTGACAGGAAGAATCAAATAAGTTTAATAAAAATGGAGATATTAATAAATTCACATCAAATTCAATTAACATATGGAAGAGCTAAAATTTTGACAGCTAATGTTTTTAAAAATACTGGTGGGAGTTTTACAAAACGCGGCACTTTCGCATAATTTGAGTCGTAGAATCGAAACAATAAAATTACAATAGGAGTGAACAATAAAATTATCATGTCATCTCAGAAAATGCCCGAATTCCTGTCAAAATACCTATATTAGAAGAATGCTATATATAAATTTAAAACATGTCCTAAGCCGCGCTTTCAAGAAATGAAAAACTCATGTTGAATTTCGACAGTCGGCCTAGTAGAACGGGAGAGATAGAATTGTCCCATTCTTTTTTTTTCTTTGCGCAGTGTACATTAAAAGGATTATTTTAATTTTCTATCACTTATTTTTAATTTGGAACCTTTTCCCTTAAATTCTTGTTTTCCACCTAGATCTCCCTGCCAGAATGAGATTTCAGTATCACATTTTGTGCAATTGAAGTAGAACCAGTATTAAATTTGAAGTTCAGGCATTCCCCTAGAAGAGCTCATAAGTTGTCAGTAGAGCGTGCTCTGCCTTCGGGCCACGTCGATGCTCTAAGTCTTTCTTACTGCGTACGACCGTAGTCTTATGTGCCTGTTATTATTCACCATTTAGGTATGGTTACTGGCCATTTTGGCTAGTTATCTTTGCACAGCTTCGGCTAAAGTTTAGCTAGTTAGAATTAGCTTACTTTCTTATTTTCTATCTTAAGTTAAAGCCCAAGTAGGGGATTTCTTGTAAGCCTGAGAGGGGCCATTGTTAGCATTTCTTTGAGGGAATAAAACGGTATTTTAACCCTTCTTTGGACTTACATTTTGCAGTTGTATGAAGACCAGAGAATTACCTCTAGACACTTCCTTAAGAATGTGATACCCAAGGACATGTAAAGTAACTAGAACTTTATAATATATTCCTTTTTGTTTCAAAAATTTTATATTAAGTAACTTAAACACCTGGGTACGTGTTAAATGTCAACGCAGTAAATTCCAAAAAATTAGGTCTAGATGTACGTTTAATAGGTTTCGCAGATGTGATGGAAAACGTAACTTCTTTTCCACCTTTGAAACAAAACTTTTTTCCATTGACATGAGAAAAATGAATTAAATTCACTTTGAAAGCTTGATATTGAAATAAAATTCTCAATTTTTTAATTTTCTGTTTTTTAACCGTGTATTTGGCTTGTTCTCTATATGTGCAAAGCTACCAGTGCTAAAATTTTCACAGTAAATTAGACATCACGTTAAATTTGTCACATATAGAAGGAAAATTAATGCATTGGCTGAATGTAAATAGTTCGAGATATAGACTAAATATAAGATTGCTAGAAAAATTGCTTCTTGTGCACGTTATTCCAATATTGATCCTGTGCTTGTGATGCCCACCTGGTTTGAGTTCAAGCACTCATTAATTTATTATGATTATTAGGTTATGTACAACAATGAAAAGCGCTGCCTGGACAGAAACTTGCTTCTATTCGTTTAGGTTGAAAGACTAAATAAACCCTGAATAACACAGAGCCTGAAGCTGCGTTTGAGACTTGATTGCAAGCTTGATTTAACAGTTAAAATATATTAAGCGCTCTATTTCTGACTAGTTGCAGCCGTAGAAAACAGAACTTTTTACATAGGATATACCATAATTTTTATAACTCCAAATATTAAATTAATCTTATATACTCAAAGTTTCCTTTGCAGGAAATATCCATCCAGTCTTAATACATTTTTAGGCGTTTGCGAAATTGCAGTCGAGTCAGTGTCAAAGCAGATGTGCGAAATAGTTGTCGAGCGGTTATCGAAGTGCATGTTTGTGAAGAATTCAAATGGATATGATACCATTTTTTCCCGCCGTATCGGTGTAAATCAAATGAGTGACCCGTGCAAGAAGATTAATTAATGCGTTATTTATTTTGAGTAAACGAAAATCTGCAAAAATCCGACTTTAAATTACCAAAAATAGTTTATCGAAGAACGAATACTCTACGTTCTTTAATTTTGTTCCGTGCTGCTCAATTTGCTATACATTTGGCAATTTGGCGACAAGAATTTTCCCCTCCTCGATACAGCGGCGCAGTCATCAAACTGGTTTACAGTACGTCTCTGAAAGCGGTGGAGAGATATAATGGTTCTTTATTTCTCTCTAAGGTTGATCCGCAGGGAACGGGTGCCAGGCGTCGCTTTTAAACTGTCAGGAGCCTTCTCACGACCAGTCAGACTTCCAGGTTTTCATAGCCTCGTTGCAGTGGGCTCCGCACACCGAGAGTGGTGACACTTGCTGCTCGTTCAGCGGTGGCCTGAGAGAAGCTCTTTTAAAGTTTGTCGTCTCACGCTTGAGGAAGCGTAGAGTGGTAGCATGATTGGCATACTTCTGAACTGTCGGGGACTTTTCACTGGACAACCCACGTCCCGCCAAAAACTGAGGTTCTCATTTGCCCCCACACCGTGTACAGCAGCAATAAGCATATGCATAAGCGCATATGTAGTAGAAGAAATGCTCACATAAGTGAACCAAATTGGAAAAAATATTTTTAAGGAAATCCTGTTTGAGCTTCATAGGGGGCTTACCAGAGCTGTAAGTTCACTGAAAACTGATTGTAAGTCTCGGGTTCTAATCCCAGTGAACAGGTTGGCTACGTGGGAATTTTCTTGGCTTTCCTCACTTGCAATATGGATACAAACCAGTTTTCCTCAAAATGTTGTCCCCGACGACATTCTTTTGCTTAGGTAAAAACTTCTCAAGTTGCTTAGATTTCATCAATTAAGCTAACCTAAACCAAACTTCACAAGACCGCTTGAAAATGAATATGCTAACTGCGTGATCGTAACTATTGTGTGGTGTTTAGGCTAACTGAATTTTCGGATGAAATTTTAAAAAGGAGTGTTGAAACATATAAAGAAAAAAGAAATAATTTGAGGAAAATATTTTATGGTATTAATTTTTCCCATCTACAATACAGAATTTCAGCAGTCATTTATAATACCACAAAGGTCTACCTTCAGCTGCATGTGATTGCTACCCTGTAGTGTTTTGCGTTTTTAATTTGGACTTTGTTTCTGATATTCAGTTCAATAATTGTTGTTGGATAACAGATACTAATTTAGAGAGTACTAATTAAGTTCCATGAAGAAGGTAAAAAACTTGCTAGTATTGGTGTATTGCATGTAGACGCGATTGCATTAAAATTTAGAAAATCATAGTTTACTCTATGAGCTTATCAATGGAGAACCTGTGTTCGTGTTTTATTCTGTATACATGAATAAAGGCCTTTTTAGTCTCCTTCATAACTGTACACATGACCATTTATAAATCACGGCTTTATATCGAATTTAAATTATCTTTTTGTTTGGAGCAGCATTTTATTATTTGTTGTTTTTAATAGCAGTACTGATTCAGATGAACCTTTCTAGTTTATCTTATGAAGCACATGTAAATTTATTTTCACAAGTCAGTAAAATAAAAAATTCTTTTGCACATTTTTCAGACATCTATTATTTCCAGTCTCTCTAGAAATATTTTTATTTCTATTTAAATATGTAATTAATTCATATCTTTAATAGGATTTTTTTAAATACTTTCTTTTGGCTTATAAATTAACCTGAAAGCATTTGCTAGCTTTAATTTAAAATATGCAACAAACAAAAGTCTATCACTATGAGACGATGCTGAAGGATTAAAACAGATTAATGTTATCACTAACAAAAGTAAAACCCAGCAAGAAAAAACTGAGGAAGTAAAATATTTAGCTAAGGGCAAACACTTCAGTTTTTAATACTGGAAGAAACCCGACAGAAATCATTTTTAGCATTATGTTTTGTAAGGTAGACATCTGAAGTCCTTTTTGACATTATTTTTCTTAAGCTACAGATATTAAATCTCCTTTAACCTTACGTTTCTTAAGAATTACAGTTTTAAATTTAGAAAGACGTTTTGTTTTTAAAGTAGGTAAAATAATATTTTATGCCAAAAAATATTTTTTAAGATAATTTAAAACTGGTTACTGAGAGTTAAGTGAAAGGAACTAATTTTATGAAATTAATTTTGGGAATATTATAATGAAGAATACAATTTACTAGCACATAAGACTTCTGTATTACGTTATAGGGATTATTTCAATATTCTAAAGGTTATTTTTAATTTTGAAACCCTTTCCTTTAAATTCTTATTTTCCACCTACAGCTTCCTGCCAGAATGAGATTTCAGTATCGTATTTTATGTAAATAAAGTAGAACCGGTATTTAATAGGAAGTACAGTCCCTTCTGTGAAAGAGCTCAGAAGTTGTCAATAAAGTGTGTTCAACTTCGAGGAACGTTATTGCTTTGAGCCTATCTTACTATATTCAGCCTTAGTTTTACGTGCCTGTTAGTATTCATCGGTGAGGTTTAATTACAGGCCAACTCGTTTCATTATTTTCTTACAGCTAAGGTTTAGCTAGTTAGAATTAGTTAAGTTCCTTATTTTGCATCTTAAGTTAAGGCCCAAGTAGAGGCTTTCCTGTAAGCCCGAGAGGGGCCATCTGTGGTATCTCCTTAAGTGAATAAAAGGTTATTTTAACCCTTCTTTGGACTTATATTTCACAGTTGCAAGAAGCCAACGAATAGTCGCTTTGACACTTCACTAAAGTTCTAGTAGCCAAGGACTCGTAAATTAATTAGAACATTATAACGTTAGAGGAAAATTATACGTTATGGCAGTGTAACATTATAACAGTGTAATTATACTTAGTAATTACTATATTGTTTGTTGTTGTTGTTGTTTCAAATCCCCTTGGGGCGGGAAAGCCTACACAACGTCCAAAGGACCTTGCCGCACAAGCAAATCGCAGATGTCATCCTGCTCAGTCGACAGCTGTTTCAGGGAGACGACTATACAATCCGGTAGGTGAGCGGGAGAGGCAGGGAGGGAACAGGCACACAACGAGAAGATCTTTTCTCCCTCTATGAATTTCATGCATCGAAGATGCCCACTTCTGAATCTAGCCATGGCCGTTTGGATACGCCTAGATCTTTTACTCTAAAAGTAATTACTATGATTTTCATATTTAGAAGTAATTCGTTTTTCTTAGTTTTGACTTATTAACTGAACAAGTATGCAAAATTCGATTTTAGTTACAGCCTTTATAACAAAACCCTTACTAGACCCATTGGATTTTTAAAACATGCAGGTTATACTGCAGAGCGTTCAAAAGCTAGTCACCTTTTCTGGACGCCGACCTGTTGATTTTCAGGGATATTCCCTTTACAGTTTGAAAAATGCATTGACGATCTCATGCAAGCAGTCTGTTTCAACATCAGAAGTCAAAGATTAGAAAGGAATTTTCATTATCTTATTCATTTAATCATTCATGGAATTTGAATTATTCTTTAATTTTGAAGAAGGAAAGACAATGATCTGAAATTAGACCTTGTTCAAATTTTATTTTATTTTTTGAGAAACTGATAGGGGAGCAAAGTATACAATTTACAGACACCAGAAGTATGTTAATTTATTTGCTACACGCAGAACTCATCGTACTAGTTGTCTACATAAACATTGTTCCTTTCAATTTCTCCTAGTTTCAAGTTACTCCAAATTTATGCGACTTTCTAATTTATTTTAATTGTGAAATTGCGTAAACGTCTGTATTTTCAACTTTAATCGCAAGAGATATAGTTATTTTTGCCTTGCCTTAATATATATATATATATATATATAACTTAAATTTAGCAATAGCACGTTTAATTTCTCATTTTAATTTGGCTACAACACTTCGCTGGAATCTACAAGGTGCCAACTGCAAATGATGAGCATTGTATTATCTTATTAATCCCGCAATGCGGTAAGCTCTTGCCCAATCAGCGTTCGCAATTTAAAAAAAAAAGAAGCGAACTCTACAAATACCCCTTGATGGATTGTCGAAAAACGTATTTTGAGTGCGTTCTCCTCTAACAGCTGGTTCATATAATTTAAGCTCCTCATAATATGGTTAAAACAAAACACCTCCCAATTTAATAAGGGCAGATTTTAACGTACCGTGAATAGCAATAATATAGATGACTCATATACAGACACCTTTAACCATTAGTATGCGTGAAATGCTAAATATAAACGACTTCGTAGTATGTCCAGGCTCATAGTCCAGTAAATTACGCATTAAATATCGCGCAGCTAAAAAGAAGTGGATTGATTCGCAGATACGCTGTACGTTTGCCGAAGAAATTCTTGCTCTCCCAACTATATTAAGTATAAACTTGATGAAGTTGACAGATAACATAAAAACTTAGCAGATCAGTTAAATGTGGAGATAAATTCAGATATATTTCAAAGCAAAGACGAAATAATTACCGGGCAGAGAAATCGCATCTTAATGAAAATTCAGAAATCCTCCTGTTCTTAGGTAGCCTCCATTAAAACATTTTTGACGACAAATTCTAATGACTCAGATTGAAAAACTCCATCTGAAACATGCAAAAAAACTGACACCAAACAAAAGGGATGGAAAAATTCCATGAGTGAATCGATTCAACCCCATTAACTCAGAAGAAAGCATTGACCTATCTAATTAAAAGTGTGAAAATAAAACTTGAACATTTAGACCAAACCCCTCGATTGTATTTCCTCAGGACACCTCTGAATGGCTAGAAAGAGATGAATGGCTAGAAATTGATGAATGGCTTGAAAATAATGATGAATGGCTAGAAAATGATGAATGGCTCTGAATGGCTAGAAAGAAATTAATTTTATGAAGATCAACGTAACGCATTTGGGAGAGCCCACTTGTATACGTTAAAACTACAGTTTTCTGAAAAGTCACAAGAAGTAAGAAAATAAGAAAAGGTTATGCCTTTCATACTTAGCAATAAAAACGTAATATGAATAAAAATCTATCTTTCAGCTAAATAATATTCTCAGTGTCAATGTGAACCTTTAAAAGTATCAATCAAAGAAAAGACCCATTCAGTACTACAGATGCCAGGATTATGGACACACACAACATGTATTTAAAATCACAGAAGCAAATTTTGTACTTTGAAAATCCAATTTGTATTTTTAAGGAGACTTTTTAAGGCACTTTGACAATTATCGTGGTTATTCCAAAATCTTCAGAAAACCGAACTGCCAAAAATATCAGATAAAGCTCCAAAAGTGAAGATTTCCCTTCACTCAACTTGCAGATCAATCAAAATAATACCCAAAATATCATCTCATACACTCAGACAGTGATAAATTAAAAACCAAAATTAAAATTTCCATGAGGAGTTTCCGAAGTACTAAACTGGATGAAGAATAGAACAATTCAAGGGTTCCTGAATTATATTATTAGAGCTATCCAGCAAATACACTGCTCGACATTGCAAATGCAACACCAAGAAGGGGTGGTCAGAAAGTGAGGAAATTTGGAAAAATGACAGACAACAAGCAGCAATAAGTCATCTTCATTTCAAAATGATAGTCAAAATACAGAGCGAGAACGGCGTCGGCTCAGTAGAATGTAGGACCACCGCAGACAGCGATGCACGAAGAAACACGTCTAGGCA
>KL868983.1:0-15343 GCA_000611955.2 Stegodyphus mimosarum | reverse complement strand
GGAATATCCCATATTAAGGAACATCTGCTTGTTGTTCTTCCTCTTGGATAGACAATCATGAGTGACAATACTATACATTCAATAAAGCTTGTTTTTGTTTGATTCCATACTGATGCTTTCATCATCCTATACGTACATAATACTCTCCTTCATTTCTGCTTTTCATGTCTCGCAGTTGATTTCTCGTGGCGTTATGGCAAAAAACCCTGCTGTTGGTTAAGTTTTGCACACCAGTGTAGTTATGTCTGCTAAAAAGATAAAATACTCTAGTGCTTTTCAAAAATCGTAAACGGAGGACTTTCCTTCTGATATTTCCTCAAGGAAATGTAATGAATTTGCGATCTGTATAGCTGGTCATTGCGATTTTTCGATTTCACACGGTGGAAGGGCCAGTGTTCTCAAATATATTCGTACACAGAAACAAGGACAACTTGAGTTATATTGATGAAAACGAAAGGTTAATTTTTTCTACAGAAACTAAAGACCAAAAAGTTATTACTGCAGAATGTACTGTTTGCATTTACGAATTAGTAACTGAACTTTCAGATATTAATAAGTGACGATTTGAAGTTAATTCATTATTTAAAAATATATTTTTATCATTTAAAAAGCTTTTGGTCGTTGAAAATAATTCTCCCAATTTTTGAGCATCGGAGGTTGGCAGGTATGCCTTAACATTTAGTGCAGGACATACGACATGAATGTAATGATAATGACTGCTTTGTGTGTGTGTATGACTGTGGAAGCATGAAAACATTTGATTTGAGTGCAAAAGGGCGCTTACTGCTCGTTTTACACTTTGGAGATCTTTCAATAATAGAAGTCATTATTGTCATCCAAAGCAAACTTTTGTTATTAAAAAACTGAAGATTTTTCATGTGATCCATTAAGTAACAAAATTAATAAGTGCATTTCATACCATTTTATTTTTAAGCAATTTGAACAATTAATTTTGATGTGCATATGTAGATATAAGAATCTGATTTAAAGCTACCACTCATGATAATTTTGGTCTTTTATACAGAGAGATGAACATCTGATAGAAGACAACTGTTGGTGATGGCAGTTGTCAGTTTGCATAATGAGTTTATTCTATTTGAAATACTTGCTCTGAAGATCTATTAAAGAAAAAAAAAATACTAGCATTATGTTAGTTTATTAGTTTGCTGTGTTATTAAAATTAAAAACTAATCACAAAGACTTTTCTGGCTACCTTGTTATGTAGCAAAAAACAGTCTTGGGGAGATTTTATTTGTAACTGAATAACATTGTTTCCCTTCAGAAAACAGGTCTATGTTGTAAATGAAGGTAACTATAAAAGCTTTATATATAGATACGCTTAAAAATATTTTTATAGAAAATTCAAATATGATGTTTTCTATGTGTGAAGTATATGCAATAACATTTATATTGCTGTAGCTAGAATTAATGTAATTGTTTCCTCAAACTGGGGCATTGTCAAGATTATTCACAACAGGAAATATGTAATAAAATAATAAGCTACTTTTAAATCTCACATATTTACATGTTATCCAATGGTGCAGTTTATCTTATATGCATATGTTGGAATAAGAATTCCATGTTGTAATTACAAACAGCATTTCATATATCTGGCAGAGTGTCTTCCTACAATTTCTTTTCCTATTTGTAATGCAAGAGTCACCAGATTTCTTATTTTGCATCACAGTTTTACTTTCGTCTTATACAGTGCAGAAAAGCCACAGAAACATTATACCTTATATTTACTTATAGGTTGTGAATTTCTGGAATTATCAGCTTTATCTCTTTGTTTACAGAATATAGACATAAGCAAATAATCCATGTAGAATAATAAGTGATATGAAATATCCATGTTAACAAGTGAGTAGATATATGCAAAGAAAAGATGAGTTCCCCCACCAGTGATCTGTTCTTAATGCTGGCAGTCAACTGCTGCAGAAGTGAACAAATTTGGCTATCCTTGTTGTATAATGAATATTTTTCATGAAGTTATGTAACACTTTGACCATTCTACATTTTATCTCAAGACATTTTACATTTCGTGACAATTTTGCATCAAAATATAGTATAACTTTTATTATCTCAATGGTTAACCAAGATTTCCAATAGAATCTGCAGTATTGCAAGAAATCTTGGAAATGTAGCTGCCTTTCTCTCATTTCAGAAAAATTCTGTGCTAACTATTAGGTACAGAATCTATTATATTAAAATAAATATTAACTGCTGCTGAAATTTTAAATATTGTGCAAAACTTTTCATTTCTATAATGGCGCAAGATCTAGGGGCTGAATGAAAGTGTCATACTGATTCCTTGGAGTGCAAAATGAGAGGCTGCAGCAAGATCTTAACAAAACATACTGCTACATCTCAACAGAACTGTGACCTAGTAAAGTTTTCTCAAAGGTCAATAACTGGTTCCCTTTCTTTTTATAGTCGACTATTTTCTTGCCCATGTGCTGAAGCATCACAGGCATACCTTAATGTGTGTAGACAACATATGGGTCATATACCATTCTTTTTACCTTTAAAAGAGTGTCGAAATGGGTTTCTCTATTATAAATTTTGAACAAACATTGATGGTCTGTGATCTGAATGCATAAGTGAAGGGAAACAGTCGATACAGAGTGAAGAGATTTGTTATTGTATTATATTTGCACATGCTAAAATTATTTCTTTTGCAAATAATTTATTTTCTTAGTTACTACTTGCTAAATTCTACCCATACTGTACTAAACATATGCCAGAGTTATCAGCAGTAAATGATCTTTTTCAAGAGATCGAACTTGTTTTGAAGTCAGTAAAAAGAAATGCATACTCCTTTCATTTGACGACCTCAGCAAATTTTTCAGAATATTCCCATATGGAAGAGTGATATTGCTCTTTGTAGGACCAAAAAAACATGATTAGGGTGCAGTCTCAGGTAAAATGGCAATTTTGGAGCTAAAATATCCCCTCTGTCACATTCGCTTTTTCGAATCTAAATACTTTGTATCTGGATCTAAGTATTTTGATATTGTTTAGATTTTTTTCTCACAAAATTAATAGCATGTATTTAAAAGAATTTAGATGTCTTATTTCTTCATCTGAATAATTTTTCAGAATTTATAACAGTATATGGCTTATGAGATCCTAATAGTTTTCATTTTTAAGATATTTTGATTCAGTTAGAGCTGACAACACTGGAATTCAAAATGGGCCACGTCACTGTTACGCTTGCCTTATCTTAATTTAGGTAAAATTGTTGGTTGGAACATTTGATTATTTAGTTTTATACATTAAGTGAACTTAATGTCCAAAATATTAAAGAGAAACTCTATGTTTACTGATGAATTAAAGAAAGGATTACCTGTTTTTGAAAAAAGTTTGCGATTTTATTAATTAAATCTAATATGAACTGTACTTTTCAGTAGTTCGTTGTTGGCCTTCAAACCCTAACATTTGAGATGCTCGAAAGGTAAATCAAGCCTGATAGCAGTTACAGGTTTAATGACAAGGGATTTTTAACAACAGTTAACAATTATGCTGCTATTCACAATCAGTTGTCAGTCAGTTTCCTTTAAACTGACTTCAGAACTCTTTACAACAAAATTTAGACTGGCCAGAGTTAAATGTAGAGCCGTCATTGTTAATGTGATGGAACCACTGTTGTTTCAGCAGCTTTGCAAAGATTCAAGTAAAACAAATTTTGTGACAATATCAGCAGGTTCTTCTAACATGAAAGGATTTAAAATGTGCCATTGTGATGTATCTTGTACCATGAACTTTTAGAATTTCCATTGTTTACCAGTGAAACTTCTGAAATACTGAGAAGCCATTTATAGTGTCATTTCAAGAAACTAAAATAGTAGCTGTTCCGGTTTGAATAGACTTTTTCTCTCCCGCTAAATGGCAGCATGAAAATATTGTCCAGGGAATTAGACTTTTGATTCAACGGTTACCATTGTGCCTATGACTTTGGATTTGTGTTAATTTGTTTCAAATCGGCTGGGACTGGTCATGTATGTTGTAGATTTAATATTATTTACTTATTGTTGAATGTGACCTTTTATCGTCAATATCGGAGAAGTATTTTCATCGAAACTAAGTTACTTTTTATTTAGATTCCTTGATTTGATTCTGATATCTGATTAATGATGAGTGGATTCATATAATAGTTAAATAAGAATTTCTGGTTTAGTTAGACAGTGTTATTGCAAAGCTGTTAAAGGAAATGTTTGAATTAGAAATTGAAACAACAATTGTAAGATAATATTCTCGAAGTGTATGGCTTTTAAACAAAGAGAAGAGCTTTGAGAAAATTCAGATTCTATTATGAGGTTTATTCCTGGCATCGTTAATGAACTACTACTTGTAGTACATATACTGTTCAATACAAAAAGTTTTTGGTAAACATATAGTTGCTGTTCATAGCAAAGCATTCAAAGTCTTAACTAATCAAGCTCAAGGGAAAGCCAAACTAATCATGAAGGGGAAAAGTCAACGATTAGATAAAAAATTTATGATCCTCTTTGGACTTTTTTTTTTAACTCTAATTAAATGTTGGGGCAAGAATACTACTGCAAGAAATGTGCAATCTGATATGGACTGGAAATAATCCATTGCTATTGACCTTTCAAAATTTAATAAGAAAATGGTTTAATGACACTAGAAACATCCTGTGACATTATTGCTGAAAGAATAATCAAACTGAAATGAAAGATATTCATACGTATTGTTTCACCTGTACAAGTCAAATCAAATCACACATGGATCTGTGTTTTATGTCTGCTAGATCACAGAGGATATTGAAATAGAAATTTCCAAAACCAGAGTAGCACCAATGAAGAAGAGTCCACCTCCAAAAGTAGAGTTCATGAGAGCTGTTGTGGGAGTGAGATTAGCTTTAAATGTACATTTAGGGAAGACGCTTTGGATGAATGTATATTTTGGGGCAGATTCTTCTGCGATGTTATGGTAGATAAAGGATGATTTGAATACATGAGGGCATTCATTCAACATTGAGCAATGGAAATATAAGGGAAAACATCAACTGGTTCCTGCAGTTATTATCCTGGAGCAAAAAATCCAGCTGACTTGCTAATAAGCAAAAGTAAGGTGAAATCCATCTATGAAATGGTGATATGTGGTAGTAATGGATGCAGTTGTTACTATAGAGTAGTGATTTATGGCCTTGGCATGCAAAAGTAGTGAACTTCGCTGAGCACGAGTTCGTCAAAATTTTTTTTATCATTTCGTATATTTATTAGAACTTCTTGGTGTTTAAGATGTGAGAACAATTCTAAAATCCATTCACTTTTAAGAAAAGAGAGTTGTGCAATAGTCTTAATAGTTTCAGTCTGAAATGAATTTCCTGCTGTCAAAATGACCAGTTCCAAGTGATAAATAAGTTTTTCTGTTTGTTTATATTATGTAAATATATTTCTTGCCAGAAATGAACTCTTATGATTTGGTGAGAGTCTCCAATCTTTCAGAAGTTTAGAAATACCAAGTGCTTTTATCAAAAGAGCATCATTTCAGAACAAGAAGTCTCTCTTCATTAGGGCGTTCAAACAACACTTTCCTTTTCTGGACAGGGCCGAGTTAGACATGTTATAAATAAATAAATGCATGACTTTTTAGAAACTATAAACCAGATGATGGGTGATTTATGTAGATACAGTAGTAACAACTAGACCATTCAAAAAATAGGCTTGATTGCAAGATCAGTTGCTGCCAAACCTAATCTGAAAAGGTAAGTTATTTTTAATCGTGTATCGCATGTGCTTATATTTTAGTACAAAAGCTCTTCATGTAGAAATAATGTCAGATTTTACCATTGAAGTGTTTACAACATGGCTTAGAAGATAAATTTAATCGTAAAGTTATCTAACCCCTTCATTATTTAGAGTGATAATGCTACAGACTGTAGGCAAGGGGAAAAATGTTCTGGATAACTTCCTTACAATTTGAAAATGAGATGCTGTTCAATGCTTTCTTTCTGAAATGCAATTTTATTCCTCCTTTTGCCTGATTGCGGAAGGCTAATATAAGATCAAAAGATCGAAGTCACAGAAACAATATTTAAAATTTTGGAGAGCATATATTACAGAAACAGAAGATTCTTTATATTCTAATCCATTATCATTAGTTTCTGCTCATCTGATTTCCAACCTTTAACTCTTGGTCATTTTCCATTTGGACCTCTACTTTAGTGTGTACCTGAATCCAATGATACTGTAAATTCTTTTTTAGACCGAATAAAATGAAAATGTACTGATGTGAAATAGGCCCACCAGTGGCTGAGTGATGAAGTCACTAAATACTCGTAGTTTGGTTCAGAATTCAAATCCTGGTGAACAGGCTGGCTGCATGGGTGTGTTGGTTCTTAACTGAGACAACATAATAAGATGGAGATGAAGATTTGCTACCTTAATAGTGTTTGATTGAACTGCGAATAATACTGCCATATCAAAAAGAAATTCTTTATTGTTCAACTCTAGTAGTAAAACTGTTGCCAAAAAAGATAATATAATAATATGCAAGTAAACATTTATAAGTATGAAAATATTTGTGAGCTACTTTTAAATTAATTAATTATATTTTATGCCATTACATTTACTTCCCTACCAGTAATGAACATCATGTGAGAAAGTTTGGGGACCAACAAAATTAATATATAAATAGAAAATATAGTTTTTGAATCACAATGATGTTTTAAGAATTCTGTGTTTATATTTAAGTTGATTTGATTTGAATCTCAGCTGGTGTAGGCTCATTGCTTATACAATTTGGAGTTGTTGGTTTCTTTTGTTCAGGAATCTGTTGTGGTAGAATGTATACTGGTTTCAATTTATCTATCAATACATTTACTTCTGTGTTCTTTATGCTGAGAATAAAATATTTAGGTAAACGATTGATAACAGAATATGAACCTTCATATGGGGCTTTCGAATTACTTTCGAACTCTGTCCGTATGAAAAACAAAAACGTAAGAGGTTTATCCTAAATCTTTAGCTACAAATAATTTGAAGATACTGTTCTGATAAGATGCAGATAAATGCTACCTTAACGGCATTTGATTGAACTACAAATAGTACTACCATATGAACATCAAATCATTAATTTTTCAACTCTAGTAGTAATGATTTTTTTAAATGTTGAAATCTTAAAAGAAATCCAATATAAAAACCGTTGCCAGAAAAGATAATACAGTAATAAGGAAAGAAAACATTTATATTTATTAAAATATGTGTGAACTGCTTTTAAATTGATTATGTGTAAAGGAGCCAGTTATCAGTCGGAGTCCTCTATTTAAACATCCCTTCCCTGAGGCAGGTAGCCCTCTAGTGCTTTGCCATAATTAAAATAAACCAAATCTAAATATGCAGATCTTGGAAGTAAACATATTTAAAATGAGAAACAGCTACAAAAGTGCAAGCATATATGTTTGGGCTATATGTGATGTCACCCTTTCCTCCCCCCTTTCTGTGTGTAGACAAAAATATTTAAATATGCTTCCCTAATTCTGTGTGAAAATCTGTCACGTAAGAAATTACTTTATCACATTTGTCAGCTCTGCAAGTTCTATATTATATCTTCTGGTCTTCTGACCTTTAATTTTTTTACGCTTTACTGAGGAAAATGTTTCCCAGACACAAATGAATTTTAACTGCATTATCTTTTTCATGGAAGTTTATTGAAAAATAGTAACACATCTTCAATGGATATTATAATGACAATTCTATAGTTCTTTTTATTAATTAAATTCAGAAGCAGGTGACCAACAATAAATTTGCAATGAATTCCAGCTTTTCTGAAAAGTTAACTTCACGGTTGTTAATTTTTCTCCATATTGTTTCAGTTTAGAATTTGCTCTCTTGAAAGGTTTTGCGCTATCAGATTAGATTGAAGAGTGCAATTTATGTCATCAAATGATTCTTCTAACTTTCCATAAGACAACTGTGTGTAAAAATTAATATACTTAATTAAAGTAGTGGACAGCATGGAAAAGAGGAGTGAGTCCAGGTATAAAGTGGCAGTGTAATATTGGAATTATTATCATGAAAATATTATTTATGCTTGGATTTTGGGAAGACTTTAGGGTGCTGAGGCCAAAGCATTGGCTGCATAGCTAAATACTATGTATTAAGATTCCCGGTTATATGATAATTTGCGTTTGCAAGTAAACTTAATTTCTGTTTAAAAGGGAAAAAAATCTCATATTTCAGAACTAATTTGTTATGCAGTAATTGTTAAATTCGTTATAGATAGCAGTACAGTGTCTGAAATCCAGGCCATCAGCATTTATTTGTTTTGGATTCAGGAAAAGAAAAAAGATTTTGATTCTGAGAGTACCCATTTTCATAATAAAGCCTTTAGATTGATTCTTAATTTCACTTTGGGCGCTAAATAGAGCACCTCCATGTGAAAGACACACAATCATGTATTAGCATAAATCTGTGTGATCAATAATTTGGCTCCGTAGCTGCCTTGTTACATGGCATATATCTCGAACTGAAACACTAACAAACTTCATTGCTGATTTTAATAGCTTATATCCCTTGTGCCAACCTGGTAAATAATTTTTTTGCTTTCATCACCACATGACTGTCAACTCATGGTAGCTTGAGGAATGACTCATGCAGCAACGTCTAAGGCATTTTGGAAAAATATTAACTGAATACCAAACAGTATGTTGTTAAGCTTGGCAATGGTTAAGACTTCAGCCGACTACAAGCTTGTATTGATCGGGAGAAATTTTACAAATTTCTTTCCATATGCAAAAAATAGATATTGCATATGATATTCATTGGTAAAGAGATTACATATAGTGTTGTTTGAATTAAGAAGACTGATTTAGTGTTCAGATTAGCCTGAAGTGTATGTGAGAATTTCATTATTTGGATCTCAGATGGGCATTAAGATAGGCATATGCATGTTCATAGTATAGTATAATAAGATGTAACAGACAGTATAGTGGTTTGGGGGGCATACTATGGAACCAAATGGCCCCGATTCTAATCTCGAAGAAGACATGGATGATTGTACATGTATAGTGTCAGTGCAGAATAATGACACTTTAAATATGCGATGAGCCGAAAAGTGCTCTCATGTGGATTTGTGGGAGACCCCTGATTCCCCCTCCCTGCCAGGGTGCTGTCCCTCAAAATTGGGGATGGAAAATAGAAGTCCAAACTCTTAGGTCCAAATGCTTTTGCAACCATTGTTCCATGTGATAATGGACACAACAGCAGCAACATAATAAGTAACTGAACTAACATGCTTAACTTGCTTAGTGCATGATAGAAAGCTAAGCAAAATTTAGTCACACGTCTGTATTTACCAGTCTCAGGATATATCACCAATAGTGTATAGCTGATGTTAGCTAAGCTTTATGAAGGTAGTTGTGAATATTTTTAGGTATTGCATAAGGAAAGCAAAATTTTTCAATTTGTGAAAAATGAAGGAGTAATAAATGGAGATATAGGTTTTCCAATGTGATAACAATGCCCCTGTCAACTAACAGATGGCAAAATGTGCAGTATGGTTCTAAATCAACAAATCTAATCAATTAGGGAACAAAGTGATGGAATTCCTGAGCTTGAAAATAAAAATTTGATATAAAAGGTGTAGAGCAATTAGATATTTATCAGATTGCTAAATAAATTTAAAAAAAAAAAAAGCGGTGCCCTCATTGAGACTCATACACAGGACCTCTTGATTGTCTCTCGAGTATGCTTTCCAGTTGCACCATAAAGGCACACTATAAGGAAGAAAAAAGTTTCTTTGTCCGGCACTTAAAAGGTTATTAGGGAGGGAGTAGACCTAGTTCTCAAATTATTGTCTGTACCATTCCATTTTTCTGGGGGGGGGAGTAGCTGGAAAACATGAGAAATTTGTGACCTCCTAATTTCTAGCTAGTGATATTTTAAGAGTAAAAAATGTAAAAATGCAGCTTCTGGGATTCAAACTCCAAGCCTTTGGGTTGCTAGCTGGGTGGACTTCCGATTGCACTGTGAAAGTATGTCGTAGGGAAGAGCTGAATTTTCTTAAAAATGTGAACTTTTGCTGCATGTTAATCAGTTCTTGTTGTTGCTAAGTTGTAACGTGGGTGCGAAGATGATTATTTAAAAAATTCGGGAGAAATGATTAGCTGAAGATATTTGTAATTTTCATTTATTGTTGTATTTTAGGATGTAACATTAAAAGTTTTGTGTGGTTGCGCACAAAATGTTATAGAAAATAACAAAATTAGCAATTCATTAAAAAGTATTCTGTACTGCTTTTATGTCTTCTCAGCTAATGTATCAACATTATAGTTTTGTGGTCTCTTTGTTAATGCTAAGATGCTTGAACTAAGGTGAGAAAGAGAAATCTAAAGATAACTGTTCGTATTTATTACACTTCTGCATGTGATCCTTTGTAAACCAGAGTATCTCTGTCTGTTGTTCAATCTCATGTTTGAATATCATTAATTTCTTAATTGAATTCGAATTGCCATGCCTAATATTCCATACCAGGGAAAGTTGCACCTTGTATTGGATTTCAAATTATGTGTAATTTTGTATTTTATACGTACTTTCATTTGATTTATTTACTTAATGTTTTTCAGCCACTAATAATTCTTAGTTCTGTTTTTTTTGGAAGTGGCAACCAAGTAACTTTTAGAATGAGTAAAATGTATGTAGGAATAGATGTTATTATTAAAGAATGCTGTTTATGTGAGTGATGTTTTATTTAAAATTGAAACTTTTAATTATCAAACATTAATGCTTCGTAGACTATGTTTATTAATCTGTGGAGTCTGTGATACCCCAGTAGTGTAATAGTTTATTTTGACGCATAAGTGAAAATCTAGCGTTTGTATAACAACAGACAGATGTTCAGCACACCAAAAGTAAGCATGTGCCTTCTCTTTTATGTGCAAGTGTAGAGTGTCTGACAATAAATTAATTCTGGAGTGAGAGAAAATAAGCTTGGCAAACATAATGCCAACATTTTGTAAGATGGAGTACTTTTGAGTAGGGTATATTATACATCTTATTGATTTTTGAAAGAAAGGGACATAGTGAATAAAAGTTTGCACAAATTTTTTATTCATTAGGAAGAGATTTTCTTTCCTAGCTCTGATATTTAGGTTATTAAAGAAGTTTTTTTTATTTTATATACATAAACAATGCTTCTGTTAACATAACTTCTTGTTTCATTTGTAGGTATAGCTGTTTGTAATGTTCCAGGGTATGGAGTAGAGGAAGTGGCTGATACAACATTGTGCCTCATTCTTAATTTGTATCGGCGCACTTACTGGTTAGCAAATATGGTAAGGGAAGGAAAGAAATTTCAGGGTCCAGAACAAGTTCGTGAGGCTGCTCAGGGATGTGCGAGAATTCGTGGTGATACTCTTGGCATCATTGGACTGGGTAAGATATGAACAATAGTTAGAACACAATTTTAAGTGAAGCATGCAATACAAAAGATTAATTTCATGTTTTTGTGAAATAGTCGGAATTTTAGTGCATGTGTGTTTCAAATATTAATTTGGTAAGTGGGTAATCAGCAAAATTCTATGGACCATCTTGCAAAGTTAGGATGATCTGATTATTTTCTTTGCTGTTTTCAATAGTGACAAATAATTGGAAAAACATATATTATTTTACTATTTCGATATTAAAAATATGTTTATATGAAAGGCCATTTTTTCATTCTTCTAAGAAGTAGAAAGTTATTGAATAAGTAAGAGATCTGTCCGCATTTTATTTACTTAGAAGTAATTTTTTTAGCTTTGTTTGACTACAAGAGAAAAAAAACTTAGAGAAAGTTATTGTGCAAATATCAACCTACAATTTTTAACATGTATAGAAAGAAAAGCATCACATGGTGTCAAGATATGGTGAACTTAATATCACATTATCATATTGTTATATATGAACATAATTACATACATACAATATCATATTATTATGGTAAACAAGATATGGTAAAGCCTGATGTAGAACACTCATATTATGTTCAGTGTGACCATTACATTAAGAGATTGATGTTACAAAAGCAAAAGTGGTGGGTATTCTGAAATTGGGTCAGTCATTTTGAAAAAACTTCATGTGAACTGTTTCCTAAAAATCAATTTTAAAAGAGTGTTTTTGATTTTTTGTTGGCAGTGTTTAGTTAAAAAATTTATGGGAAGGGATGTTAGGCTAATATTCATATATATTTAGAGATTAGTATTAAAATATAAACAATGTTATATTAACTGAAAAAATTTCTTATGGTGATAAACTTTTCTTTTAAGGATAAATGGGAGTTTTGTGTGAATTGCAGAAAAGTGACTCGAGCGAATGAATTTATTTAGGCGTTTATTATTATAAATCTCAATATAAGTATTGGAATCAAGAAGACTATTTTTTCTGAAGTCTGCTGAAAAATTTCCTGTGTGTCATCTTGCATATGTTACAAATTTTGGGGGGGGGCATATCTTGTAAATACATCTATGGTAACACTTGACTGTGTTACAGTAATATTTATTTTCTGAGCTAACACTATACTTAAGCTTTAGAGAAAATTTAATAAATTTTCCTGTTCATTATAAATTTAGTCATGGTATTTTTGTAGGTCGTGTTGGAACTGCAGTAGCTCTTCGTGCCAAGGCATTTGGTTTCAATGTGATATTCTATGATCCATATCTTCCTGATGGCATTGAAAAATCTTTAGGTCTTACAAGGGTTTACACATTACAAGATTTACTTTTCCAGAGTGACTGTGTGTCTCTGCATTGTACCCTAAATGAACATAATCACCATGTATTTAATGATTTTACCATCAAACAAATGCGACCAGGTAAGTTCCTTAAACTGATATTGTTCATATTTGCTTTGCTTTGCATTGCATTGAAATACATTATTCTTCTGTAAAATCTTTTCTCCCACCTTAGATATTGTATGAACATTTTTCCTTTGTAGCATGTTATGCTTTCTAAAAGTTTTACTTTTATGTTGCAGCATAAGGATTTTCCTTTGTGTGAACATTTAGATTTTAAATTTTATTTATTGGCAGTTATTCTTTTATGTCTTATATTGTTTCTGCGTTTTCATAAATCACAAACTGTGTGGATGTTTATGCCACTTCTTGAGTACGAATATTGGTGCATGTATATTTCCTGAAGCAAGATAAATATATCTTTTTACTCATTCTGCTAAAGGTTATTTATCTTCCTTTCATAAAGGCAGTATGTTTGCATCAGTTTGTCAAAGACTAAACTATCTTATTCAGTGAAAATCATATCCAAGGCAGCAGATTTTCAAATGCTAGCAACCAGATGTAATTATTTTCAAAAGAAGCTTCTAGGAGAGAAAAACTGAATTTTGACAATGCGTGCACTAATCACCACTTCCAGCATTGGAAAGAACAGAGGTGATTACACTTGTAGGGGATTAAGAAGAATACTTATGGCCTTACTCATGATGGAAGGTATGTGCTCTTTCATGTGATCCTCAGGCCTTGGAAGTAGTTAACAGTACAATCATGCTGTTGTATGTATAAGGGTTCATAACAGATTGAATGCATACAAAACTGATGATAGCCTTTTAAGATTTATTTTACCAAAAGGAACACTTCACAGTTCTGAAACTTTCCACAGAAATACTCATACAGGTCATCACAGAATACAATCAGTAATTACACTTCCAGCTACCGACAATGTTAAACACAACACAGTGTAAAGTGCATCTAAAAGGCGAAGCTCTCACACGTATTTCAATACTGTGAATTCAGCTCTGAACTAACTGGAGACAGATGCTGTCTCTGGTCTTGGTAGTTTTCACCCTTCGTATATAGTTTATTGGTAGACGGAATGAGGGTTGGATATGCTTAGAAACATATCTAGATGAAATACATTTATTCAGTCACAATATCAATTATTTATACATGGACTGAACCAAATGGTTGCTGAATTTGGTGACTATTCGCGATATCTTGCCAATTTCGCAAGATGGTCATTTGCTCAATATACTTGCACCTTTATACTTATGTTACAAAGAAATACAATTTCCCAAAGACTGTACAACCTGGGCAGTACAGTCCCTAGACAGGAAGCCATACATACCACTAAAGAAACTTAAGTGCAATACTAAAACAATAATTTCAATAAATAACAAATCAAACACTAAGCCAATAAATAAGTCCATGAATTTACAGATTTGGTTACAGATAGGACCATGGTATAGTGCAATATTTACATTATATACACTATGGGGACTATATAGTATGAAAAGGGCTAGCCTATCATAATGAGGGACTTAGAATGAGACTTTGGTGACAACCGATCCAAGCTATGATATTGTTCAGCCTGTTTTAAGACCATTTAAGGACTGTCTCAGGGTGATTGCAGTTTAGGAGAGAGTCCTTTCCTTTGATTCACATTTCATAACCACACCTTGTCACTTTTGTTGAATTGATGTCCTGTGGCTTTTGTGCCATACTGGGTTTTCATCTCGTCCATCGCCAAGTTCGCTGTCATGCAAAGTTGTGCATCACTTCAAACCGCACTAGGAGGTCTTGAATATACTCCTCAGGCAGTGTTGGTGCTTCGAGAGAGCAACCAAATAAGAGATCCAGACAAAAGTCATGACCGAAGGGCATCTGGGATAGGGAATAGTAGTCTCTGGGACAGCACTGCGATAGGCCAGTAATAGCAGTAGTAATTTTTGGTCCTAATCCTGTTGGTTTTGTCGATGCCGAGTAGCTTGTAAAGTTCTTTAATTGCAGCAAGGTAAATTTTCTCCCTTGACTGGGATGTAACTGAAATGCTCTTCAAACCTGGAAATCTAATGTTGTATCATTACACCTGCTGATGTGACAACCTTGTAATCGGGAATAGGATATCCTTCAAGCCACCTGGTGAAGTAATGACAACGAGGATGTATTTATTGCCATCAGCAGTTTGTGGAGGAGGTCCCAGGTTGTTAAAGGCAGTATGTTCAAAAGTCTTTCCAACATACTAGCATTGCAACTTCCATCGGTTACATTTCTTCAGTCTTTTCTGATGTGCACAATCATCGTAACGATGGCACTGCTTTTGCACGTCATCCTGTGCATTACTCCAGTGGAAGGGCTGGCAAAGTCTTTATCATTCTAAAGTAGCCTGCTGTTGGACTGCTATGTAATTTTTTAAGGTTGTCCAAGATTTGGAAGTATTAGTTGCCATCAGAATGACTTTCCATCATCCAATTTGAACTTCCAGTACAAGATGCTCTTTTGAATATGGATTGAGTCTCAAGAGTCCAGCATTGTTTGTCTTGGTACTATAGTTTGACAAGTTTTGCCATGTAGATTTCCTGTTTAAAAACTCCATCAGTCATAAAGTCAATAA
>KL868982.1:0-15327 GCA_000611955.2 Stegodyphus mimosarum | reverse complement strand
TTTAAAAATTTTTTTTTTTTTTTTTTTTTTTTTTTTTTTTTTTGAGAAACTTGCAAACGGTTTTGCCCGCCGTAAAAGAAAATATACTTTAAACCTGCTATCCATATATTTAAATAATTTCTTCTTATTATAACAGTTTCCTCAGGCTTAATTTTCGAGAGAAGCAATTACCATTTAACCAGATGACATAAACCACACAACTACTCACAGCGAAATCTCGATTGCGAACAATGTTTAAAATATGTAAGGGAATAAGATAATACCAAAGTATCTCCAAGCTCCGAGATAAAAATAATTGCCATACAGCTAGTCTTTCAGAGACATAAATATACACTGTCTTCTGATAAAAACTTTCATTCACAAAGTCATAAATTTCCCGGTATTACACTTTCGAAGCACTAAGCAATATAACAGAAACTGCAATTTATTTGCTACCGAATATTTTAAAACAGTATACTGGTACATTTGAGTTAATTATCATATTCCATACATACATTAGGATAACATTTAGTATCTTTATTATTACAGATGCTTCTGTAATATAAGACTAAGATAGCCTACAGTAATTTATTTTGAAATGAATGAAGTATTCGAAATATAAATTTCATAGGCACGATGTAAATAATTTAAATAAATATCATCTTCCTAACACTACATCAATATCCATACAGAATTAAGTTTTTATTTAATTTTTTATTTAAAATGTTTTACTTTATTTTTAAAATTATTTTGCAATACAGTCTTTCATTTTTCGATTTTTAAACTTTTTTAAAAAAAATTTCGTTTCGGTCTAATCGGTTAAATGTTTTTTCATTTATAAAAAATTAAAAGATGGTTGAAAATTACGTATCAAGTTGAAATTACTTTCTCTGCCCCTTCTTCTTCTTTAAATTCTGCCTACAGCAATGACATGGAAATTTTAAATTCTAAAGGTTACACCATTTGTATATTTATCACACGAGCTCTATTTCCTTAAAGGAAGGAATGCCTTTATGGAGGGCCTTCTCAGAGAAATTGGCTCTTATTCACGTTACACACGAGAAAAACTAGGGAAAACATCCATATAATCAGTCGGTTCATTTTCAAACCCAAGTCGAATTACCAGTATTCAGCTGCTGTAAATTCACAGCTACTAGTGTGGAGCTTAAATTATGAAGAATAAACATACTTAAACTCTCCAAGAATCCGACTCCAGCATTTTAAAGATATTTATGTGTCGCTCTCATCACCAAACTACAATTACAATTATGTTCTCGAAAACCATAAACAAAAAACAAAGTAAATTTTGTGCCCATAACACAGATAATAAGTTTTTTCTAACACTATTCACTATATGTCTTAGAATCAATTAAAAATTCCGCTATTACAATGATCGTTAAGTATACATTTTAAAAATCAGTAACATATGTTAGTATAAGTCTACATATACATATATACATTGGCAAAAAACACTGCAGAAGGTCTGCTCTATACGCAACGTATACATAAAATTAGATTTATAATGCACAAAAAGAAGCAAACTAACTTAATATAGAAAAAAGGCAAAATGCAACTTAGATTGAATTGATCCGAAAAATGTTGTATATGGTTCGAATCCTGACACGGCCCGTTTCAAAAGCATGTGTTTCTTCTGTACAACTAATGACAATGCAAGCTTGAATTTTGCTTTTAAGTCATATTGCATTTAATAAATTAAATATATGTAATACGCTTTTCTTTTTTAGCTTCTTAAAAAATCTAACGTCTTTATATTTCTTTAAAACTACATAAATATTAATACATGCTAAAATCTAACGATTTAAAACTATATAAATACCCACTAATGGCGAAGAAGAATATTATTCACGAACTGTAGCATTAGTAGTTACTCCAAGGCATGGTTTTCTGAAAGTTAACCAGCCTCAACATTCGAAACAGTATTACAGTGACGTTATAAAAAATTAATAAGACACATACATTAAAAGTAATAATTTAAAATAATCAAAATTAAGAAAACGAACGGACGTTAAAAACAGCATAACGAACACTAAAACAATAACTGCAGATTATAAACAAACATAACATGACAAAACGATGCACTGCAGCAATACGTGCCTTTGTGATGCCGATACTTTATAACGCAACTACTAAAGAATATGTTTTTTTTTTCGAGGGGGGGGGAGAACAAAATTCAGATCACTAAATCCCAATTTACAATGGCATTTAAACAGCATTTTGACTTTATGTAGTGTTATAATGCATTTTTATACAATGTAATTTTAAAACAATAATATATTGAGAAGTGAGAATAATATTAAAAATCTAAGCAGTCCCAAGCGATCACAAATTATCTCATCTTTTGAACTGCGGTTTGGTCACATGTAACCTTAAACGTATTGCAAAAGGAGATTGTAAAAATGCTATTTCCTGTCTTCCGTGATTCCATCCACGTACGATACTTTCGAGGAGATAAAAATCCCAGAAAACAACTTTGTCACGTCTTCATCGAATGCAGCAAAAATAAATTCTTCAGCCTGGCGTTTCAGATACTCGTAATTCGATGCCCTCAAGGCGGCAGTCACCCGACAACTCAGCAGACTCTTTCTTGTTGAAGTTTGGAGAGAATGAAACAATGGCAATACCAGTGCGCACATACGAAGTAATGGATTCGAAGAGAGAAATGCAATTACAACTGCTGCGATGCCATATTGACCCGCTGCTGTTACGCACCAAGTCGCTTAAAATTGAGTTAGAAACTGAACTTTCCACTCCACGTAAAATAGTTGGAACTGCGCGACTGCATACAGATAGAAGGAAGGAGAGGAAAAACAAACATGTTGAAGGAGCAAAAGATAATTGACTATTCTTCAGTTACAAACTTTTTCATGCACAAAACAGTTTAACTCAAAGTATAATCGGATTTCAAGAGTTCGCTTTCAAATAAACAAAATTCGTCTGTCACATAATTCTTTTCCTCGGAAAAGAAAGATGCATTCTTTCCACTATACAATACCCGCTTAAGAGAGCAATTTATAAAAGATTTGTTAATATAAAAACAGGAAAAGTTAAACAAGACAACTATCGGCAACTAATCCAGTTCTGAGACTAGAGAAATATGCATAATAAGAGGTTTTTCAGAAAGAAAATACAGTTAGTTTACACTGAGTAAAGAAAGCTATTCAAAATCTTCATCCCTGAAGATACTTCAACAAGGCTTGGTGGAAGAGAAAACAGAAAGAAACAAGACATTTTGAATTATATCTCAGTGCATTCTCGTGGATGATGATGTTACCCATCATCCAACGGTGACGCAAACTAGTATATGACAAATGCATCTCCTAGTCTATCTATGGTTTTTCATACGCTTACGTATTAAGGACAGGGAAAGTAGATAGTACTATTTTGAGTGAATATAGACTACGATAACCAAATATCCTGTTAAGTCTGCAATTTTCTTCGGAGCCAGAAAAGGTGAAATATCATCAGTGCTATAAGATATTTCCTCCATCCTTCAGGTATGTCTTCGCGATGTAACAGTTAGCACACTCGTCACGTATTCGAGAGATCCAGGCTCGAGTCCCGGGGAGAACACTGCTCATTTTTCTTGCCTCCTGCTTCCAAAAAACTAATGATTCTACAGTGGCGCCAACTAAAAAGCGGTGGATGATGACTTTTCACCAACAGGATTTGGCAATTAAATCCCCTAATCCCTGTCTTATAAAATGGGGAATATATAAGGTTTTTTTTTCCCTCCTTCCGGCATACGTTCGTAGCATACTCGGCGGGTATTCGAGAGGTCCAAGTTCGAACTCTGGAGAGCGCATTGCTCTTTTTTGAAGTCGCTTGCTTAAAAAATTACTGATCTTTTTAGTTCGATGTGCTAACCACAACGGGAAGGGGGAAGGGGAAATAATTTCTTCTAACCTCATATCAAATATTAATATACTACCAGAATATTACAAGTCTTCAAAGAATATCTTTGAAATAATGCAACATAAAAATCTTTAAATCATATCTTTACTCACAGATTCCAATGATAGCAATTTCAATGTAAGATTTTAATTTGAAGTACTTTAAGCTTGTGGACAACTAAATAACATTTCAAAAGCAAATTAAAATTCGAAATATTTGTTTCAAAAAGGAAAACAGAACGGCAAGCCTTTAAAAAATTAAGACCGTTAGATTTCCTAGAAAACAAAACTATGGGAAGTATTTGAGAAGCCTTCCATCGTTGAAAAAAGAAGTTTGTTTAATGCTCTTCAGCGGTGAAACGAGCTATTTGCTTTTGCCATGAAAGAAACTGCTGGATGATGATGCAAAAGGCACTAAGCAATTTCGGGTAACTTAATATCAGTGTCAAGTTTTTAATTAGCTTCCTCATTTCAGAAAGAGGCTGTTCTAAAATTTTTAATGTTGCATATTAAAAAAAAATGTAGCTGTCATGCAGGCGTAAACAAAACGATAGAGATAAAATACGGGGGCACCAGCGATCCTTCATAAAAAGAAAGGGGAAAAAAAAAGAGAGCGATGAACATTTCTATACCTCCCGCTGTTCTGCCAAGTCGATTGATAAAATTTATCTTGCGTTTTTCATGTCTCGAAAGCGCAACTTAGAATATACATTAGAGTTATATATAGCATTGTTCGAACACTATTTTGATACAAAATCGAGCTTTTCTTAAATGACACTGTTTTTTTTTGTTCCCCCCTCCCTGTACTTTAATACTACGACTCAATGAAGGCCAAAGTGCCAAATTTTGTAAAAATCGCAGCAGCAGTTTTTAAAAATTAGATCTCAACATTTTCAACTCCTCAGTGTGAATATGGTGCATATTTATTAATATCTATGTTTTTATTAAAATTATTTGATTCTTTCTTTCACAGTTCGAAATTTAGATTCCATCGAATTAAAATTTGCAGCTACCTTCTAATCTTTTTTAAAATTTGTATTTTTTAGCAATTTGTATAAATTTTTCGAAAATTATTTTTGGAATTAAAAAATTTTTACCATTACCTTAAAATAGCTGTATTTCTAGGCATACCTGCAAAAGGCTCAAAGTTTTTTATTTGAAATTTCCCAAGATATATTTGAATTTATATATTGGCGCGTTTGAAATTTGGTATATTTATTATAAACGATAATAACGACAAATGTGGTTTACGCACTTTGTTAAAATTAATTGAAAGAATGAACGATGCACGCTTTTTTTCGATCATGCACAATAAAAGGGAGAAGAAAATAGATTACTATTAATTACAAATTCCGCCAAGTGAATTAACCTTGGCGCAAACTGAAAAAAAGTGCGCTAAGATAAATTTTTCAATTTCTCAGTAAGTTTCTCATCCAGTTTTACAAAGTTTAATATTTAGGCGTAATTTCAGTCGTAAACTCCAAATAAGGAAGAAAATCGGCATGTCATTTTCATATCCCAAGTCACACTTTCAAGAAAAAACGCAAATTAAATTTCGTCAATATGCCCAATAAAACAGAAGACATAAAACTGCACGCCTCTCTTTTTTTAGCAGAATGTATCATGGGTCAACTGGCCTTCCCATACTTACTCAGAGAGGAGGGAATTGGGCGGCAAGCTTTATAAGAATTTAAAATAAAAAATGAGATGATAGCAACTGAAGCTTTCCAGACGATCTAGAGTTTACTTATTATAGTACATCGTATAATCCCAGCGTACACCCCGCATCTAGTAGTTATTAAAAACAATGATTTAGAATATAAAGAGACAACAACGTAATTTAAATATAATTTGAAATTCAACATGTGTTTTGATGTAGCAAAAATAACAGATAAACCTAATGAGACAAATATAATAAGTATCAGAAACACTATGTCATAATGAACTATAGTAATAAATACTAAAGAAGTGTTCAGGGTCAAATTGTTTCAGAATAACATCAAAAAACACTGTGAGTAAGAATCTGTGAGCTGCCATTTTGTAGCTGTGGTATTTACATATGTCGTAAAAGTAAATAGTTCCACTTTTAAGCACCTGTTAGGTGGCCTTTTAATCCATTTAATATTTCGCAGTAAATGCATATCTCATTACGCATCTTTTTTCATTTGAACCATTTATATCAGATCAGATCAGATATTTTATCAGATTATCATGCTAATTTCATGCCATATTAATCAGGTAGGTGTCTAGAATCTGACGACTGATTGTACTTTCACCTGTGAACTGTCTCCATTTTCGTAAGAATTACAGCGACTCCACAGTGTGAATTTGGAACATAATCCATTGGTCTCCAAAGGATTTCAGATATTGGATACTATACTTTACGATACTGGATACTCCACATTACTTGATAAGTCTCTGATGTATAACGGAAATTCCATTTTCATAAACTTTATTCCTTCACGTTAAAATTTCCTTCAAAGGATATCAAAAACATAGTGAGATACGTCTCGAAAGAGATCTTGGACGTGCCTTGGAGTTTAAAGAGAGGGGAGGGGGAACACAATGAAAGCCAAATTTTACTTCAGCTTAGCAATTAATATGGAACTTTAGTAATATGTTCCTTTAAACCAACTGATCGCATTAATTTACTTTTTCCTTAACAAAAACAACTTAATTCTTCTTATTATTAAAACAAAACAAACGCATTTGGTCTACATTTGCTCCGTTATCCTATTACTGATCCAACAGCTTAAATTAAAGAACAGAAAGAGAGAAAATTAGTATCCTGGTTATCCAAATTGTAAAGACAACTGCGCTGCATAGCGGCTAGCTCAACTTGAGTGGCAAGACTTGATTTTACCTAAAAATAATATTATAGGTAGCTAATTCACTCCAATTTACGCTTCTTTTATTAGTCAATAAGATTTGTTTTCCATTAGAGGACTCTCTTATTTTAAGAACAACTGCTTGAAATAAAATGCACAAAGAAAAATTCGACGAATTCAGATTGGATGATTTCACTTAAGGCAAAGCAAATCAGGGTTATGTAACCGTGCTCCGATCTAATTTTCCCAGATCTTCTTCGACCAACTTTGAAGAATCCAAGGAAGAAGAAACTTTGCCGAACCAAGCTCAGTTTGTCTCCCTTCAGCAAACGCAACAATTTGCACGCTTTGTCTGTAACATGACGTGGCGTGGTAGGCCAAATTTAGAAACCATTTTTCAATTTTAACCCTAAACAGATAACGACGTTTCAAATAAATAAATAAAAAGTGAAGTACTTTAAAAGCAAAAGAGTTAGAAAAATACACAACAAAACAC
Source organism: Stegodyphus mimosarum (assembly GCA_000611955.2). NCBI lineage: Eukaryota > Metazoa > Arthropoda > Arachnida > Araneae > Eresidae > Stegodyphus > Stegodyphus mimosarum. Next base: position 8,113 of record KL868982.1, on the reverse strand, counting down.
ATGTTAATAAAACACTTAACTCAGACAAGATCAGTGGTCCTAAAATGCATCCGGATGCAAACAGCATGTTTCAAAAACCACATAAAATAAGTAATAAAATAAGAATAATTATGACATTGGAAAAACACAAGAATGCTGCTGCGGTAACCGCAGACGGAATATGAACTGGTTATCAACAACTTAAAAATAGAAAAGAATAAGTAGCGGAAATAATTTTAAGAAGTTCCAAGATCTCCTTCCCACAAACTACCGTTTAGTACAAGTCGGTCTGCAACTTTCTCACACGCAAACGTCTTCTCGAACAGCTCTACATTTTTGTCAACAAGAATTAATCCAATGACAACCACATGAAACTCGTAGTTTGCGTATGAACAGAAATAATGGGTAGCGTACAAAAAACAACCTTGTGAGTGTATAGTCAGATTCTAGCTCGTCTCACTTATTTCATTGTTGCTACTATTGGTAAACTGTTTTCATTGCGAATACAAAAGCCACGAAGTCATGTAAAGGATAAAGCCATTGTGTGTTACGCTGATGATACAGCGATTCTTTCTCATACGCTGAACAAGAGATTTGCCATAAAATGCATCCAAGATCATACGCACGATATAGCAAATTGGTGCCGAAAACGGAAATCGAGCATTGATGCCTCCAAATCTCAGCTTTTGCTCATTGACCGCCATAGCAGGAAAAATTTCGATGATAAATTCTTTTTAGTGAAAAAGTACCTAAAGTTATCGAAGCAACTTATCTAAAGGTGAGATTGAATTCCATCTTCACTTGGAATCCGCACATCTCAGCTACTATAAACAAAGCAACAGGAGTTTCACGTAAATTTAAAAAACATTCTTATTCAGCGTTGGATTTTGCAAGGAAAACTCGAATTTTTACCTCCATTCTTCGTCCCATACTGACCTATGTTTTCCCTGCCTGTGCACAGCCTCAAAGACCAATTTTATAGAATTACAAACATTCCGAAACAGCACCCTGCGGAAAATCACGGAGGTTCCCTGGTTTATTTGCAGTGAAGACTTGCGCAAAGATCTAAAGCTTTGATTTAAAAGCTTTCATTAGTAAACTCAATAATACTACTTTTTTTAGCAAAATAACTAATAAGGATATAGTAAACTATGCACATAACTTTCAGTACGAACTACTAAATATAGATTTTAATCTAAGGCTGTATGCTATTCATCTTCTAACTTATGACATTTAATACTGAATTCGAATTTTCTCACCTACGATGATATTGGTTTACTCTCTGCTCTGTGTTTTGATTTACACTTATATTTCTGATACATGTAACATCATTTTCACGTTATGAATATCATTAACGAAGAACACTAAAGGACTTTGTAAACATGACGCAATCAGCATGCTGGGATTTCACGATGACCTACAAGTATACTTCTATACCCCGATGTAAATTAGAGAGTTGGAACTATTGATTCACTTCGATTCTGGAAAGACACTCCTGATCTGAGACATCAAAATCACGTTCATGAATTCATCACGGTCAAGAGGACTGTCGTTGGTCAAGGCCTTGGGAATATTACAAGTAACAGATCGAAACAACTCCGTTCCAATTTACATAGCCTGCATTCCTATTTACAGCACTGCTTAATCCCCTACAATGCTCAAGAAAACTGAACCTAATCTCTTCTTTCAGTACCTATGAAAGCTACTTATTGGCCGTGCATCCATACTACTCATAATAAAAAATATTTCCGTTTTTTATATAAAAGCTGGAACTGTATAATAAACTATTAGCAACAAAATTTAACGTTGTTAAATGCTATTTAACTCTCAATTAAAAACGATAAATAACGAGATCATATAAAGGTTTGACCATATGAGGTTTGGCCAATAAGATAACAGTTCATTAAAACGTAACTATATATATACAAAATAAAAGTTTTCGCAGAAATTCAAACACTGTTATTCAAACACTTTATAACTGTTTTTAAACTGAAGTAGAATTGGATGTATAAGAACGGAATTATATCCAATTCTACTTCAGTTAAGTTGTATACTTACGTTCTTATACATCCAATTCTACTTTCCTTGGCTATTATGTCCATACTTCACCACAAATTATAGACCAAAAAATATATATTAAAGCATAACTAACGTGTACAATTAAAAGACTAAAGGTACTCAACTTACTTCGAACCGTTGTATTCGTCCAGTGAAGGCGTCGTCCGGTATAGGATAAGTGAAAATCTTGCCCGATATAGCGGTGGCATCCGTTATACCCCAGTGTCTTTTAACAGTATCTTTGCCATCGAATGGTTTATCGCCTTGCTGCTCTTGCACTGCGTTATTGTCCAGATCTCTCAATAATAAATTCACGTAGTTCGTTTCGTCGTCATCGTTGGTCACAGCACACGTTATAGTCATCCACAATGTGAAGAACAGCAATACAAGGTAAGTTCTTGAGCGGAATGAAAATCGTCTTATGTGACAGTCTTTGCACGACGACATAGCGGCGTTTGAAATGTTGTTACTTTTTAATAATAAGACGTGTTTATTTTTGCTGTTCGTCCAAGGTTCACATTCTGCAAAGCATGGGAAGAGTTGTCCTTACAAACTACACACAATTAGCTGCCGGCGAAGATGGGTCGAACTGAAATGAAAGAAAAAAAATATTTTGAATACATTTCATACTAAGTTTACTTATAACATGAAAACTTTCTTGGCATCGAATACTACAGTACTTGAAGTAACTTGTAAAAATATCCTTATAATGTTGACCAGCGTTTCTCCACGGGGAAACGCATTACATCCGCAAGACATTTTTACACAAAAATACAGGCCATATTTTTACACAAAAATAAATCCTGTACAAACGGCGACAATAAGCGTCACCGACGTACAAGTATTTTTGTGTAAAAATCAAAAACTCGTTATCATATCTATAGGTATGGCTAGCCATATTTAAACACTTATTGTTGGTTCCTTAAAACACCATTTCAAAGGTCCCCACAAAGGTAAAAAGATCGAGAAAGGCTGGTCTAGATACTGCACGTCTGGTAGAAATAAACACTACACGAAGGGCTATTTTACACGATTTTCACAGATAAAGGAGCTATTTTTATTGAAACGTAATGACTTTTCTTTTAACTCATAGTTACAGCGAATGCTCTAAGAAACTATAATGTGTGTAACAAGTAAACATGATAAAACACACAAAGAACTGTCATTTTCCCCACGCATGCTTTTGGGTAGTATGTGTTTGTACATACTGTATGCAGGTGTCATATGGAGGATCTACGGCTCGAACTTTCCGAAACAGGTATTTCATTGTGCCCCCCATTCAAAAATAAATAAATAAATAAAAAATAATAAAAACAATATTCTGTTTACTGTTATAGTGCATCCCTTGCAGTTGCTTTTCGTTTCGGCGAGATCACAGTCACAAGAACACATACCTGGCCAGTAAGATTGTGTGTACCAGTGAAACCCTATTGCCATCGTACCAGGAAATCCGTGACAGCCCTCGCATTCTGACACTACGCATTAGCATGGAGGATGGTACGATTCGTTATCAATAAGTGTCGCCATTTTCTCTTATGTACAGGACGCAGATGATGTCTCAGGTGAAGAATCCCATAACAATGCGCGGTGCCATAATGGGAGCATTGCTACGCATTTATTGTGACGGTGGCGATAGATGGTTCTAGAATTACCGCCATACTCAACGGATATGAAGTGCGACTACGATCTCTTCTCTAAAATGACAGAAACACTGCGACGGATCCCTTACAACAAACACTATAAGCAGATCCATTAAAAGAAATGATATTGACGCTTTAGGGCGGTTGATGTATTTTTCAACAGAACTGGACTGCTGACGGTGATGATGCCTTCCAGTAATCTGGCACAACGTAGCAGACGTGCGGTTACACTGAAGAATCGTGTATCTGTGCCTGTAATAAAGTTCTTTTCAAATCTATCGACTTATTGGCACTACTTTGCATCTAATCCTCGCGGCTAAGTAACACAAAAATTTTGGGTGCAAATATTTCCAGTTTCCGCAAACTGTCAGTTTAATAAACATAGTATTTTCATTTATTTTATATAGCTTTGTTAAAATTCTTTTGTCTGTTACTGCATCAAAAAATAGTACTTTTTCTTCCGTTTTTAAATTCAAAGATAAATTAGGCAATACAAAACTTGCAATCACTTCAACGACAGAAATAATACAAGAAAACAGAACTTGGGGTATATGAATGAGTAGTTCATATACCCCAAGTTTTCCTGGCAAATTTGGTAAACTATTGCACAGTAATTATGACATATATGAAAATAAAATTTAAAAACAAAACTAGAAAACTTTAAAGAGTATTTTCATATAAAATAAATAAATTCCTAATCCCGTTTTAAGTAAAACTTTGCTTTACTGAAAGATGAAGAATGAATGAAAAACTGTAAGATTCAATTTACAGACCACTAGAACGGTTTACTTATTCTGATTATAGCAAAGCACATTTAAGTGAAGAGATGCCTTCATGGAGAACGTTTTAAGGGATATTTTTTAATGCTTCGTGTTCACGTTACACATGGCGAAAACCATGAAAATGCTTATGCAGCCAACCCATTCGCCTGGAATCGAACCCAGGTGGAACTACCAACGTTCAGAGACTTTACCGCTCGGTCGCTGGTAGGCTACTGAACCGGCGAAGGAACTGCTAATACCTATCGATATGAGGAGAGAATTTATTTATTTATTAAATTTTATACTACAGTTTAGTAAAAATTCCTAGTTCACTTTTTAGCATGCGACAAATGACTCATAACTGGACTAATAACATAAACAGGTGTTTTCTCTACTAAACTACTTGCTTACTAAGCATCTAGGCTAACCTTCAGAATTTAAATTAATGGTTGGCAAGCTATTGCCTCTTTTAATGCTTAGGACAAATGATAAAAACTAACGAAAAACTTCATTTTCCACGAGTTGTAGTGCTTCAACTAAGAATCCAACAAAAACATTTATTTCCTAGGAAACGTCAAAAAGAAATAGTTCGCTTTCTCGTCGACAGCAACTCACTGCTTATTTACAGTCATACTAGCTTACAATTCTAATAGAAACCCTATTCGAAGTTACAACGCCTTTGGGGGTCGGACGGAAAGCAACACCTATCTTTCTATACTCGGTTAACATCAACGCTCAGTCTTTCTACTCAGATCGTCAGCTGCAAGACAGCAAAAAGAATTCTACTCAGATCGTCAGCTGCAAGACAGCAAGAAGAATTCTACTCAGATCGTCAGCTGCAAGACAGCAAAAAGAATTCTATTCAGAATGATTAAGATTTCCTCTTAAAATTAAGCCGCTTGCAGTACAATTTGCATAAACTTCTATCCTAATCAAATATGAGATGAAGCATAAAGGAGAGAAACTGCATTAGTGCAAAGAAAGAAGTTGCTTGCAACGTAAAGTCAACTGTTAATTAAATTTAAAACCATACATGTCACAACTAAACCCCTGTAGACGAAACATTAATTCTTCACTGTGGTTGCTATTTTCTTCATCATAGCGTTTTATCTAAAGACATTAATTAATTAATTTCTATTCCCCAAAATTTTGCTTTTATTTAATGTAGTTACCATGCATTATCATGTCCTTCTAAAGCAAGACACAGCGATGCTTTTTGTCTTTTTTCAATTAACAGAATTCAAATTGCATTTCGTTTATGATGATGGAAATACTACTGATAAAAATCTTCACTCTGTGAAAATTTCTCACAATAACATGTTTGCAACCTATCTTCTACTTCTCACTAATTTTACAGGCATGAAGCAAAATGTAGACATGAATGTCTGGCCTTTAAATAAATTTTTAAACTCAAACTATTCATCTACTCTAAAATGCATTTTAACTAACAGTACGCTTACCAATGGTATTTTTATAATAAGGTATTTTTATGGGTCCAAGTAAACACCATTTCCTGCGCTAAGTTAACAAAATAATTCCTCTAACATACCATATAAGAGATGTAACTCATATACATCGCTTGCTGAGAAACAGGCTTTTAATAATAAATCAAATCCTCACGTACGAAAAACAATTTAAAAATGCCGACAAAAAAAAAAAAAAATGAATATTTGAGATGGTTGGACATGCAGGCTTCCGAACATAAAAACAGAGCGAAACGTGACTCAGCAGAGGTTTACTTTTCCCCAGACGATGCTAAGACGACATCAAATAAGCGATGGCATTCCGTGGAAGGGAAATAAAAAACACTGTCAAATAAATAAGAAATAAATCCAAGGAAATTTATACTTCTCAACTCTTCCAAGCGAAAGATCTCAACACAACCCGACATTCCCCCTCCTATGATGAATGTCGGCAGACGACTACAACCTCCCGGTTTGAAAAGTCGAATAGGGATTGGGCCAAGGTCGTCAAACATTTCCGAAACAACTTTTGGGAGCATTAGAACGAAACTTCGAGAACATTGAACTTCAAATAATTGCCTAGATTTTTTTTTTCTTTAAAGCGGCGCCTTAATGACTTAAAAGAACATGTTTACAGAAATGAAAATTGTCTACATCTCTGTTTCGTCGTAAATACGAAGGCTGAGGTTCTAAAGTTCTATAATGACATCACAGTAGACTGAGAAAGTGATTTTACTCAGGTTCTTAATGGTGATGGGATTGTTAACTGTGCGAAAGAGAAATGTCGTTCGAAATAGAGCGAAACAGAACGCGATATGGAGCTTAATACCTTTAAATGAAAATGCTAATGCATATTTTTCCAAAAGACATACCACTAAAACAATCTAAGCACTAAAATAAGACAACTTACTGAAAACATGAAATATTCTGACAGATTTCTCAAGAGATAATTAGAAAGCATTAAAATAATTTATAATTACAGTCGAAATAAATACTCTACAGAGATGCGCACGCACCATAAGTTGAACCCAAGAATTCAACTTCACGACTTTACAACCTCAAAATTATTGATGCAGCATTTAACAATCATTAACAATAATATTGTTGCGTTCTGTACTGGTTCGTGGATTTGAAGCGATTAAGGACAACACTTGATAAAGAATGAAAACACAATTTATTAGCCAGTATTACTCAGGACCGCTCCAAAAACACGTTTACAGTCTTCCAAAAACTACGACAAACACGCTGGAACAATCAGCAACATAGCCTTCAGGCTATCAGGCTATAACGATGAAGACAGTTTCACGGCAAAGTACAACTCCCGACTCAGTTCGGTCGTTCTCGGAATTCAACGTACTCTCGAGACTCTCCACGCTACAATTCGCGAAGCACTCGATTGCCTCAACGATGCACACTCTCGATGTACCAACTCGACGCTTGACTCAGCGGTGCACGCTCGATGCACTTCACGATCCACTGACCAGACATTAGACTAGACTACTACTCCGCGTACAGGCAGGGTTTATATAGCTTTAAGCTTGCCTTCGAGAACATTCTGGACCAAACCTGTAAGAATTCGTTCCAGAATGTTCTCCATCTGGCTATGGCACATCGCCAATTTGGTCGCCAAATATCGCCAGATGGGCGATTTCGCACCAAACCTGGCAACCCTGCCTTCCTTTGCCATTTTCTGGCAACCCTTTACGGGGAGGCTATCTATTAGCGCAGCTAGACATTTCGTAACAATATCTAAAAAAGGTCACGATAATTAAAATTGATTCAGTGGAAGTATCCCAAAAATCTTGCACGTTGACCGCACTTCAAAGGCAGGTAAGAAATGGACCATAATTAAAACAAGACAAAAGAGTCTTGTTGTGGTTGACAGTAACATCAGAGCAAGCCCAAGAAATTCCTCGTGGCAAAAAGCGCACAAGATACGCCTGTCGTTGGCAAGAGCCTAAAGTAGATGTGTTTCTTGGCTCACTTGTAAAAAATTATGAGTTTTTTATTCAAAATTTCCTAATATATACGTGAGTTTATACACTGGCGCGTTTTGAAATTTGGCATATTCATTACAAGCGATAATAATGCCAAATGTGGTTTACGCAAAAGACAAAAAACCGGGAGGTTGTTAAAATTATTTGAAAGTAATAAATGTGACCTTTTCCCCCGCTCGTATACAGTAAAAAAAAAAAAAAAAAAAAAAGGAAAA
>KL868981.1:0-15224 GCA_000611955.2 Stegodyphus mimosarum | reverse complement strand
TCTGGCGCAGATAACCTTGACAGGTTTTGTGCCAAAATTACAAAAATCCAATCCAATCCAGTCTTTTGCAAATTACAAATTGGTTGACGGCGTTGATTTTATTATTGACCCATTTAAAAGATTAAATGTTAGCTCTAACTTATTATCTAAGCCCTTCTGATGCAACTGAAACTGAGCAATAAATTTCGAGAACTCCAGTAAAAGAAAGTATTATATCCCCGAGAAAAATATTGCAGTTTTTTCTTTGGTTCCAAGCTATGAATTTCATGCTTAGTGAATCTCATTCGTTTACACATGCAGAAACCTAAACTTTAGCATCCATCTCAAAAAGGTAAAATAGCAATCAATATGCTAGGCAAGGTTTCACATATCAGCAAGAATCTATGAGCTTTAATAGCTTATTTGACATTAAGAAGGCTGTGATACTAAATGACGAGACGCTATTAGACATTTCTAACTGGAAACATGAAATCTCAAGTGCGTTCTCTGAATTTGAACCATTATCTTCCGCTTTATAGCTGGAAGTACTAACCACTTATATTTTCTGAACGCTTTTGGGGAACGAAGTAAGTTTTTCGATAGATTCCTTGAAATGGTTAGCGGGTGACTATACAGTTGGAAGGGATATTCTTAGACGGAATGGGAAGGCTTTCATCATCATTAAACAGTTGCCATTATCTGTACCATATTAGGACTCTTTTTTAGAAGACCACTGATAAGATCTACATCAATGAATAAGTAATGCTAATTTCAAAGACATTGGGTTTTATGAAATATAAAATTTAGATGTTAAAGAGCAGCGAGTTGTATTTCTCCGTGATTCAATTTACATCGACGTACTCCGAACCGAGATTCAACATACATCGACGATTTTTCATCTCACTCTAATGTCTGCATTCAAGAATTCAAATTCTACTGCAAGCTGGGGAAGGGGGAGCAATATCTTGCATTTTTGCTGGAAGAATAATTTTATGGCAGACATATAGGCTGCAAAATAATGAGCTTGTTCATTTGATTTAATTTTATCTAAATGTATTTTTTAAATGAAGATAAGTTAAATGCTACTTTTTAACCATGTCGGAACGAGCTTTTTAGTAGCAATACGGAAGTGTACCCAGCTGACTTCTGCATGCTTTTTTTTTTCGAAACGCAATCCAGGTTTGCTACGAAAACTTCACAGTGTCATGTAGTGTCCCATATTTTAATGAATGTTTTATTTTCTTTCTTTCTTTTATTATTCTGTAACGTCAGGAATCTCTAAATCTTATCTTTAAAACTAACAGTGTACATAAATTTGGAATATTTTTTTCATTTCTAATGACAGTTTCGTATTTCAAACTCCTCAAATTAGTTTTATCAATTGAATATCCATCAGAGGTCTTTTGCCCAGTTATATGTTGATTTATCCTCTAATTTTACTAAATATATATTTAAATGGAATAACAAATTTACTTTAAACTTTTATGGGTATACTTCAAGAGAAATGATTGTTATACAACAATAATATGTAACATCTTTCTTTAAAACTTTGAAAGAACTAAAACTCACATAAAAATCGAAGGGGTATCCAGCAGTGTGAAAATTTTAAATTCGGGAAAAGAAGCAAATTTGGTTTAGCTTATATTCGGAATAAAACTCTTTCGATGTCGAGAGATATCACACATAAATCAGCCTTATTCAGGAGACAAAAATAAGCCATGAAATTTTTTTATTTATAGGCAAAATATTTTTCATGCTTCTGTAGAAAATGGACTTGCGTCTGACTGCTCTTGAAATCAGTAGAGTTTTACTCAATCCACACCAGCTAAAGTTTCATGTTTGTCTAATTTATGCAAGTTTTCTTTTTATCAAAAGGAGAATATTAATTCATATACTAATTCCTTGTTAATTTTTTTCGTTTTAATTTCTGTGCTTTATAAATAACTGGGTTACATTTTCAAGCATTGGTGAATGAAATTGTGAAAGCCTTAGTGCTTAGTTAAAAAGATGTAACAGGCTCAAATTTTGAATTAGAATTCTGACTATCACTTTTCTCGAACGCATTGTTTATAATATCGAAAGCTACACGTGACAGGCATAATTGCTTTAATACAGAAGTGGGTTTAATTGCTTTGATACAGAAGGAAAACAGAGTTTTTTTAACACAACTTTCAGTAAATTTCGCGATGTCAGGAAAAGGAAATGGAAAGCAGAAGAGATAAACTCCCTCCAAAAATAGAGGTAAAAAAAAAAAAGAGAAGAGAAGAGAAATCAGTGTAAACAACCTACAATCCTGGACTTCCCACTTCCTGGAATTCCTTTCTCCCCTTCCTGCTCTAGCCACAAGGAGTAAGAAGTAGCTGGAGGATATGATTTCCCAAAGCGCTTGAGGTCAGAGAGTGACCAGTAACTGGTTGCAAAGCGAAAGCCTATGCTTTCTTTCCTCGTTCTTTTATTTTTACTTTGCGTGCTCGAAATCTCAAGGGGTTTGTTAAAGTTTTTCTAGCCTGCGGTTTTTTTTTTTAATTTCAGTTATGTTTATGTTTTACTTATAAATTATTAGAAGTAAGAAAAGAAATGAAAATGTAAAATAGAAATTTTAGTGAAATAGTTTACTTCGAAATAGTATACCAGGACTCCAAAAATATGGACTATTGGCTCACAGACTATCAGAATACAAGAAAGTTTAAATAACTAAATAATCATTCTTTGCTATAAATAATTTTCTACAATATTAATAAGGGTATTTATTATTTATTTATTGAATTATAGTTCAGAATAGATTGCACAGTTTAAGAAAATATTTTGCCTAAAATACTTTTTTCTGTAAAGCAAAGTAGAAAAATTCTTATTTTTCTGAAGTAACTGAGTTGTAAAATTTATTAGTATTTATAAATACCAAAAACTATTATAAAATAAATGAAGTAAATTAAGTTGTATATTATAACAAAATTAGAAAATAAATCCCAGAGTGGAGAAGAAGATGACTAATATTATGAACTCTTCCTTGCGAGTTCGGATTATTTTTCAAGCTAGCTGTTTGATATGTAGTAATCTCGGCTGTCAGTTTGTGTTATTCACCACATTCTGTTGGTTTCTGTAAATGTATTTATTACATAAATTATTAGTTATATGCATTTCAGTAAGAAATATACATTTCAAACACTCTGCGTATTATTTGGCCTGCACGGTTTTGCCTTCTACTTCGCACATACACGAATTTCTTCGAGGAAATCTTAAGTCTCACTGGCCTACGAGCGATCGAGCGGTAAAGCCGCTGATAGTTCGGTTTAAGGCTCAAATCGAGGTGAACGGGCTGGGAGGTGAACGGGCTGGCTGCATAGACGTTTTCGTGGTTTTCCCTATGTTTATAACATGGATACGGGTCAGATTTTCTTACAAAGTCCTCCAAAAAGGAATCCCTTCCCTTAGGCAGATAGCCCTCGAGTGTTTTACTTTAATTAAATAAATCAAATCAGACCCGAGTCTCACATTCCAGTTCGCCTCGTGCAAATGTGTTTCCCTTCTCTCGATTAGTGCTTTTGTAAGTGCTCTGTCACTCTGCGTAGTAATCCTGCATCAATGGTGACAAAGAATATTTCACCCATTGCTTGCTCAGTCTGTTTTCGCAAAGAAGCATTTGTTTTGACTAAGCAGTAACTTAAAACAGTAGGCTTACATTATTTTCCAATTAATTTTTGTAGCAACAAACCTGCTGAAAATTGCCAACAAAACTGCTTTTCGTACATATTCATCTAATTTCAATGATTTGATTTTAAAAACTTGTTTGCATTATATTTTTATTCAATAAAAAAGTTAAAAATTAATAAATAAGAAAAATTGTAATTTTATTTGGCCTGAACAGAATATAAATGATCCGCTTATCTGAAGTCCGAATAGCTGAGGATCTATTGCAATAATATAGTTATCGTGTTTGTAATATTACTGAATTATAAGTGCATTTTATACAGGTAAAAAGGGTTATAGTTTTGTATTTTATGTAAACTGATATACGTAAAATATGTAAAATTGGAGAATCATATTTCAGAAAAACGAATGGTTTTCTTTAGTTATTTTTAGCTTGAAAAATCGGTATTATTAATATATAAATAAATTTGCATTCTTTGTGTTGATTTTTCAAAAGTATCAACTACGCGTAAAATAGCTCTTAATTTAAAAAACATTATATATGCCCAGTATAAATAATAATATCTCTCTAAAATACCAATATATGGATGAGATTACCTAAACTAATGTTTAAAGAATAGCTAAAATCACAAAACATGAGAATACATCCCATCTTCTGTTCTTAGTTCTGCATTCCACCAGTTCTTTCAGTAAACGCGATGGCTATGTGAGACTTTTTCCTTAAATGGATTGAGGTTGCGAGGACATTATTTTAGGTATTACTTTACAGCTGCAGAATGAGCCGTTTTATATGATACCACTACAATGCGTGAAAACTCAATGAACATCTAAAACTTACTCTTAAATCTATCCAACTTCCATTTTTAATGCGTGTCTGTAGGGAATATTGCACAATCACGTAAATTTAACGGTAGTCCTTCACTTCCTAACGGGACTACCAGCTTTAAGTCTCAAAGCTGAACAGGTAGCATTTTCTTGATATTATTGTTAAGGAGGCATAGAATATTACGTAAAAGACTTCGATTATCACAAACTTACTTTGAAATACCAGCCAGTACATTTAAACCTTGATGCATCTATCTACATGGAATCGGGTTACATAAGCTCAGCTCCGAAAGTGCTCTAAAATAGATGGTTTGAAAACAGAAAATGTTCAGGGAATGACGTCTACTTTATTCATATGGCTATTAAATTTATATGGAAGCATAGACTGAACGGTGGCAACACAATTCTTCAAGCGGCACTTGTGGCACTTGAAGCTACACTAAACTATGTCAAATTAAAAGATAGTCGCAGATGTGTGTAGCAGAAGCAACTCTTTCAGGCCGTCTGACAAACCTTGTTAACGCTACCTCTAGTCCTGTCTGCAGTCGATTCCTGCTCACATTGATATGTACGGAAATTGCTGATGAGCTTGCTTAGATGTAATCATGCCAATGCAATCAACATTTCTCCGATTATTTTACTTTAAGTATATCATAAATGTACACCTTATGAGAAAATGGCAGAAGCAATAGTTTTCTAGAAACACTGGAAGAAATGTATTTCTCTTTCTCCCGAATGTCAAATCGAAGATTTTAGCTACTGCCATTGCTGATACACTTCCTTATGGGTCATAGTCACTATCTCAGTTATCTGAAGTAATTGGAAACACAACGTGGGACAAATGCAATGTGGAGAGAAGTGCACTTCTGCTCATTACGTATTTGGATAATTCCAGAAGTTTCGATTACCATTTAGTCTTGGAACGAAATGCTTTTCAAAAGGTTGAGACGAAGGAGAATCAGAAAAATAAAGTACTTTGAGGATGCAGTCCCATAATCCTTGATCTATTTGTCAGCAAGATAAATACAGGTAAATTCTGCTTGAAAAACTGTCCATTCACTTCAAGTACGGTGTTTCGCATATCTTAGATTGGTCTTTAAAAAGAACAAATGTCAAATCAAACTTATTATTTATATTATTCATTTTACTGCAATTTGTAAAACAAACAACATAAAAAGTTTTTCAGTAATTTCTTCATAATTCCAGAAATTTATGGGCTCTAAAGTATCTGAATGAGCAATATTGTGGAAATGCAAATTTCCATTTATGCAATCTTCCAAAATACCATTGGATACTATCTCGAAAGTATTATTCCTATATTCATTTCCCACATGAATAGGGGAAACACTTGCAAATGTAGCATCGAAACTGTGTCTTATCTTCTCTTACGAACACGTGCCCAAGCAAGAGATATACACCAAATGAAAGGCACGATACACTGTTTTTCATAAATTAAAGTATAATTTGAAATCTAAGCTATATTGTGTAAAATAGCAACATTTTGGAAACTAAATACCAAGCAGACAACGTGGAACATAAAATAAAAATCTTATGTCCCTTAAAGTGGCAACACTTGCTAAGCTGGGTAGAAGATAAATGGCATGTTTGGATAACGTATCAGAATGTTTAGAAATACTTTACTAAAGGAGTTTCAAATGTAAATTTGTAACATAAACTCGCTAATGTCAAAGAAATTAATGAGTTTATGCTTTAAATTTCTCAGTTTCATTCATTGCTATATATGAAATAAAAAATAAACGCTCTGGCGACAAGACTTTTATGTCCATAATTTCGGCATTGGTGAATTATATATAATAATGTGATAACGTAACGTAATCAAATATAAAAGTAAGGAAGATCCGATTATTGGTGTTAATAACGTTAATATTAAGAAAACATTTAGAACAAGCATAAGTAATATTTCCTTAACATTCTACAGGTAACGTTATGACAGAATGCTTAATATTTAATTAAAATATTTATTTTCATATGTATGACATATTACATATCCATTTTATTTAAGTTAACAAAGCTGATTTTACTTAATTTTTTCTCTAACACGCAGCATTTATTTTATGCAAGCAAACTCTATTTTAAACAGCGTTAATAAGATCCGAATTTTGAAAGAAAATCCTTTCTAACACAAAATACTTTTTTAAAAGATAAGTAATAAATAAATGTACGTAGTTAAATTATACATGTGCACGCAAATATTCCTCTATCGAAAAAGTAATGTTGTGGCCGGATAATACAAGCAATAATTCTCTCTTTTTAGTTTTATTCCCTTCTTAGTAACAGCAAAAGTTCTTCAACTATTATTCACGGTGTGCATAACCATCGATTGAGTGCAAAACATAATACGAAAGGAAGCCTTTCCCCATACTACAAGAGAGATTTATAGAGACTCGAAGCGAAAGGAGAAAAAATATTAAAAACACTTTTTTCTAGCATTTTACATGCATTTCTGCACCAAAAACTAAAAATAAGGAATATTATGAAGAAGATTCTTGAAATAAAATATGAAAAATGTAATGCATTGCAGATAGTACGTAGACGGCGAAGCGAAACCTGGGGAAGAAAGAATTCAATAAACATAATACTTTCTTGTATGAAAAGAAAAGAAATTTTGACTTCCGACAATCTATTAATAATGTCGGCTACCACATCGTACAAACGACATCCCAAAAATCTATCTTTAAATAAATAAAATAGACGAAAAAAATTGGAAAACTAGTTGGGGTTGTCATTCTTTTTATGCTTTTCAATTTTTTATTTCATGCACTCTACAATTCACCCGATGTCAAAAGTCTCTGCTCTTGAAGCATCTTACACTTTTTTTGTTCAGTTTTTTCCTTTTGGTTTTTTATTAAAAAAAAACTAAGAATATGTGCAACGCAAACTAAATGGAATCAGTACATTTTTCTTAGATATTCTTCTCTTTCCTTGTAAATGAAACGATTTACGATTTGCTGCAGTAATTTATTTACTTTTATGGATGTCTAGAAAATGAAGTTCAGAAGAGTATTTTGGCTGTCGTAATTCATAGTATATACATTGGTGTAGTTTAGAATTTTCTTTCCTTTTTCCAGCTAATATATGAAACACATATGTTATGCAACGTTATCTGAAAACAAACTGGTTAAATTCACAAATTTATTAAAATTGACGGCTTTTGATCTGTAATAAGATAAACAAAAATTAATTTAACATGATAGGATTATATCCAGATAAGCTAAAGCAACCAAGAGTTCTCTATCCGCGTTATTCTTCGGTATTTCTACTGAAAGAAAATTTTTAGAGTTAACGGTTTTTTTTCCATAGTTTTTTTAACTCAGGTGAGTAAAAATGCTAGAAGCATTTTATAAAAAGAAGTTGAAAACAGAAATAACTTAAAATGAAATAAATTATCAACACTTCGCATAACAATTTATTGTTTCAATAGAAAGCTATAAAATTTAAAATTAGAGAAAAAACAAATTTTGATGTAGATTTGAATATCAAAATATTTTTTGCCTGTTTGCTTAATTTTAAAATTTAGTTCTTGTATTATCGATTATACTTGTCAAATGTAAAAGCACACGCAATTACGTTGTCGTTACCAATCAGACTACGACTGGTATTTTTTTAAAGTACTTATTGATATCTGGTGAACCATAATCAAAGTAACCGTGCAATTACTGTTGCCAAAATTTTAATTTTTTTTCAGTGATTTGTATTTTACATCGCATTTTGCATTCTGTAGCAGATTTGAGGTAGTAAATAACGTAAATTTTGTAAGCAGTAAATTCTGCAAGCATAAATTCTGTAAGTACTTAGTCGTTAACTATAAACCTTTCATAAATTAAAAATATCGTAATTTTAACGTCTCACGTGCTGATGTAACGAATATTAGAGCTGCGTTTTTGATCTTGTTAATGTACTTAGAAAACATGCTACATCGTGCAGACAGAAATTTAATACAAGCCTTCTTTATTACAACAGTTGCGAATAAATTGTACTCTGAATTGGATAATGTACTCTGTGTGGAAAATAATACAGCTAAACGAATACTCATTCATTAACGAATGAATGTAACTGAAAACACACTGGGCTTATATATTGTGTACAGAATTGAATGTACAGCAATAACTAAATGCCGTAGTGACATAATAACGAAGTCATTATTACTATGTCTGATTGAGGATAGAAAAGCAATTAGGAAATCAATGGAGCATGAATCATTTTTTAAAGTTTTAGTAGGAATGATGTTAACCAAGCATTCAATCAGTTTTGGATGCACAATTTTATTTCTTACATTCGCTACAGTCTAGTTGGAAGAGACTACAGCCGAGACAATGCAAGATTTCACCAGAAAAGTCAACCCATTTCACAGTATTTAGCTTATAAATCAATGGATCAATAATACATCAAAATAAATAAAATCGAACTCAAGAATGATAATATGTTTATTGAAATAAACTAAAAAATTACCTAAAACTTAATGGAAATATTGTACTACCAAATCGATGAAATTACCGAGTTTTAGTTCTCTGTTAAAATGTGCTTTATTACTCTTACTACTGTAAGAAGAAATTTCGAAATTATCTGAGAATTGACCATGGAATGAAAAGACGTTTTTGCACCACTCTCCTCGAACTCTATTTTCTTTTACTTCATTATGGTGTCAGTTATTTATTAAAAATCAGTATATAAGAAAAGTGTAATTAGATATGATTGCACCTATCAGCAAACTCTGTTCATATATATAAACTGATTGATTTTATGCTAAGCGTAATTCGAAAAAAAAATTTTTTTCACTTTTGAACTTTCAATTTTTTTTAACGTAGCTCGGCGAAAATTATCAAGTTCCTTAATGTAGCAATTTTGACAATAGACCTGGAGCAAACGTCGTCGGAGTTCGGATCCGTAAATTTTCAAATTTCAAGCCTAAATTACAATTGGCTAGCCCTTTAGTATGGCTATAATACGTAGGTCTTATAGTGAATAGAATGTAAATTGTATACTAAGATCATTATCCTATTGTATACAAATCTGTAAATTTATGCATTTATTTATTTATTTAGTGTTTCATTTGTCGTTTGTTATTTTTTGAAATTACGATTACATTTATTTTCCCATAGTTGTAAGTATGACTTGCTCTCCAGGCATTATACTGCGCAGGATGTGCGGTATTTGGGAAGAGGGCAATATTACGAATATGTAAATAATTTGGGTGATGTTATGTTTAAAATTGTAGTATCTTTTGTATAACGTAACATGAAAATCTGAAGAGTCGAAGCTATACCAAAAAATAAGATTACAGGGGCAAGTCTATTTAACATTGAAGTAAATGGCTATCTCGCTAAACTAGTGAGATATCGCCAAACTGCCGAAGGTATTTGCTACTAATTTTTGTCGTCCAGATTGGCGAGAAATCGTCACAATTCCGCAAATTTAAGTTTAGTTTGGTCCCTGTGTAACTAATTCATTTTCTAACTTAATTATTGTAATTTATCCCTATATGTAACTGTAACAGTATGTGGCTTCCAATAATTTTGAGAAATGGAAAATACTAGATATTTCTCGACGGCCTAGGGAAAACTATGAAAACACCGGCGAGAACAGCAGCTCTCAGTTTTCCATTCAATGTCGATCACGGAGTAAAGGGATATCTTCGAGTGAACTTCGCTTTTTAGATGCGCTTTGTATTGCGTCGTATTTAAAGTTGTTGGCAGTTTGAAGTGAAACTACTGATTGTACTCTGTAATATTCAGAAGAGCAGTACGAGTATAAAAATTCTAGGACTATAAATATTCCTTCCACTAAAATAAACTCTATCATGCTATTATCTGTTCTAGGTGCATTCAATCTGTTATGAACACTTACGCACGCAACTATATTTTTCTTTTCACCTGCTGACAAAGTGCTGTCAAAGCTAACACTTTTTGAAGGAATAATTCCTAAATTATAAATGTAGAATGATATAGAAGAATTCTCTAAATGCTCTCGGTTCTGTTAAAAATTAATTAAATTCCAGTCTTAATACATAAATGAATGAAATTCCAGGGAAGCATGCCAGTATGTTCTATGAAAGTTTTTAGAAATAGGGACTTCATTATCAATGCAACTCAGGACGACTGCATAAGTATTCGAATAGCATATCCATCATACATAATACAGAGCTTTTCATTATCCCTGGTATTATTACGCTTACTAGTCTAGCCACTACTGTGCCACTGAAATAACTCCATAGGTGCTTTAATTACTGTAATCTATCACTGTACTCACCGTTGCAAGAATCTCTTAAAGTTTGTAACTCAGGAGCAGAGATAATTTCGGTGCTGATACCAGCCCAGAATAAGTTAACGACATAGAAGCCAGGACACTTTTTAACGAAGAAACACTTTAGATAGTTCGAGGTAATTGAAGTGTGCTAGATTTGCATTTTTACAGTTGCATTTTTGTCCGTATACATCATCTTTTTCAACCTTAATCGAGTGGGGTCTTATTAAAATGAAGCAGGATCTCTCCTCCCCTAAGTCTCAGCGAGTCGTAAATTTTCCCGGAAAGTCATTAGGAGGGGAAGCGAGAAGTCATACTTAATGGCCAATGTTTTTACTTATTCTTTCGCGATGACAAAGATTTCGTGCTACGACATATTTTGGAAGGATTGGCATGTTCTGCTGTTTGTTTTCAAAACCTGTCACGCATTCGACATTAGTGGAATAATTAATGATACCTGAAAATAATCGTGTGAAAAAGCTTAGATTTTTCTTGCACGCACAAAGATTTATTTATTATGCTTTCTTTGTCTCCTGTGATGAATAGCACCAAATAAAACAACTTTTTTAACCATTTTAAAATGAGAAAAATCCAAATTAGCATCCAGTTAATTTTTGGAGTAATTCTTAATTTCTAGTTACTACCCTACAACTAATAAACCTATTTACAGTTACTATTACAAGTTCCTTTGATTCTCTTGCTTGCTGCTTCTGCAACTAATTGTTCGTACTTTTTCGTCTTTCAGTATCAAAAGATCAACAGATGTGCATTTGACTGCAATCTAGAAACATCCGATATAAACCATATGTAATATTAGATAATATAATCCATGAAATGATTAATTAATGATTAATTTAAAGTAACAAATTGATAAAGAAATCTCTGCAAATTTCGCATATCACTGTGTTGTGAAAAGTAATATGTCTTAAAGAGAAAAAGTATATCAGTGTATGATTTAACAAAGAATTCATTAATAGCTACATTTTTTAGAATACATTCGTTGGCTCGCATTTACATGAAATCTATAGAGTTATTATATTTTACTATATAATATTGCAACTAGTTCTTCTTTTTGGTCAAAATAATCGAGTGCTTTAATTACTAACAAAATACTTCGTTATTATGACAGGGTACTGAAATATTACTGGAAATAGCAAATATCTTCATAAAATTTAACGCCTTTTAAAACGAAATATTCAGTTCAACACTGTTCTGCAATAGAAACTGATAACTTCGTAAATTTGACAAGTGAAGTTTTTGATACCAGTTTAGGGTACAAGTAGATTTCTAACTCTCTTAAGTAGAAATATTACATTTATATTAATTAAGTATAAATTTTTCTCCTTTCATACTATGCGCATACATGGTACTTTATTTTTAAACACAGCTATATTCGAATTTTTGTTTTATTTATTTAATATTTCTTACAAATTTAACAATTTTTACATTTAATAGGGTTCATGAAATCAGTACATATGTTGTTTTCTAACGTTATGATGCATATGTCCATTACGATCTCGACACGAGAGATTAAAGTTTGAAAATTGTGTAGAATGAAAGTAAAAAATAAGAAAGACCGACGGTTAAATTGTGTAATATTTAGTGAATATTGGCTGTTCTGATATACTATTTTTGCTACTGTGGAGTGTGGAAACTGAAAAATGTATTTCGTCAAGATGAATAGCAAAATCATCGTACTAAATTTCGTCGCCTCTGCTAAAAATGTGACCATTTTGGTGTCAGTGGTGCAAACATAAAAGAGAAAGCTCAAATCTATAAAAACATTGAATTCAATAGTTCATGTAAAGAGGAAGAAGTCTGGACTCCACGACTCATCACAAACGAACACGAACAAGCTCAAGCTCATTTGTGGGTAAATTGGATTCCAACAAAAATAATTCGCAGGACACAGAGGGAGACATGAATGTGTAACAGGATTTTAGAAAACTCAAGACGTTGCTGTCATATTTCGTTTCACTAATGATTTCAGACTTTGCTTTAAGTCGGAAAGTTCTGGAAAAAGAACTGAAAGACTTCGAAGTTGGGAAACTTATTAATATCTGAAAGGAAACGCAATGAGCATCTGGCTGTTAGACACTCAACGACTATCATCTGATCAGCGGAATATTCCAAGGTCATTTAATACCCTTCCAAACTTACATTATAATTGCTGACAAACCGATCAAAGTCATCATCAAGACGTTGCATCGCAACAGCTATCTGGATGATATTTTAACCAAAATAAAGGAAGAAAGGGCTCCTGCCCAGAGAATCTTGCAGACGAAGGAATCTGAAGATGGAACTCCCCTTAGTGCTGCTGACGTGCACTGAAATGAAGAATGGAAAAGTGTCTACAATCAAAACTACTTTCAGTGCTTGAGAGTAAATGTAGAGCTTTTTAATTCAGGACTTGATTCAAAGTAGTGCCATAAATGCCAACATTATGGGCAAAATCGCGTCGTCTCTTTCAGTCCATCTAGTTTCACGAAACGTGCTGCACTTGTGGAAACATCAATCAAGATGCGAAGAAGAAAGAACAGAAAGAAAACTCTGTGTAGATAAGGTCAGGTGTCATCTTATAAAGAATATTACAAATATCATAAACCAAGGAACCTTTGAAAACGCCAACTACATTTTTTCTTAGCTGCAACATTCAGCGGTGAACTAACAGAAATAAAAAAAACAGAAAATCGTCAATTAGAATGCCTAGACGAAATCATATGGTTCTTCGTCTACCAGGAACCTCTCACTGAAAGAGGTAAAAGCGCTGTCCTTCCTGACAGGCTCAAGAAAATAATTATCGAAGCAAAGTTTAGGCTAGCTAATTAACGCAAAGCAACTCGAAGGCTGTCTGACTATAGGAACAGATGATATCAGAACACATTTTAAAGAAACATTTTTCATACCTGCATTACACATAGAGAGAAACACGAAAACATCTACGTAGTGAGCTCGCTCGCAATGATTCAAATCCTGGTTGAACCATCATTTTTCAGAGATATTATCGTTCGGCCACCAAAGGCGAGGAATTTCTCCAAATTGTAAAGCATTTAAGCCCACTATGGACAAAACTGGGATTCGTTTGATTTGGTTTGGTCAAAGCACAAGAGGGTTATCTGCCTAAGGAAAGGAGTGCTTTCGTGGAGGACGTTATAAGAGAAACGGGCTTGTACTTACCTTACACACATGAAGAAAACCAAGATAAAGAAAATGAGGTTGCCACGTTACTCTTGAATAGAATCAAGGTTGAACTATTAGTGTTCAGCGAGTTTACCACTCGACCGCCAAAAATAGAATAAGGTATGACAATTTTGAATTCTTTTTCAAACTTAGATTATGAATATGAATTTTAATCTACATCTCCACAATATTCTAGGAGCTATTAATAGATACTTTAAAATCAGCTACTTCAACGCCAGTTTTAGATAAACATGAACTGAAATTTATCTCTTTCC
The DNA here is from genome assembly GCA_000611955.2 of Stegodyphus mimosarum. Lineage (NCBI taxonomy): Eukaryota > Metazoa > Arthropoda > Arachnida > Araneae > Eresidae > Stegodyphus > Stegodyphus mimosarum. The sequence goes on along the minus strand of KL868981.1, from coordinate 1,056 downwards.
TAAATAAGCAAAACATTGTTCCCATGCTAGCAAATGCACATTTGATTATCTCTGGTTTGGAGATCAGTTTAAAATTCGTGTTGCTATATATATTTCGTAATAATCATGAAAATGGTGGCAACACTGCCCTTATTCTAAAATGGCACATAAATTTAGTACATTCGATCTTCTTTGTCCTTCAGAGAAGTTATTGCTGCGCTAGGTATACAGCACAACATAAGAGAGATTTCTTTTCATAGTAATCCCCAGCCTATAATGTAAAATCTCATTAAGACCTCTACAATTTTTCTGTCGAGCATTTTCTTACGATCATTGTTGGCGATTTCAATTCGAAAACTCTAGTATGAAATTCTACTAGGAATTACTACATAAATGACAGATGACTGAAAGTTTTCCCATGCTATAAGCAAGATCGAACTCATAGGGCCCTAGGTGAACATTGAATAATATCATAATGCTTCGGCTGGTATTTTGTCACAAAGTGAGTTCCACAAATTTCTTTTGTATAAATGTCTGACGAACTTGCAGAGTCAATAGGTTTTATATATATATATATATATAACGATTGAAGAGCGTGAAAAATGTGCAGTGCCATAGCCGAGATTCAATCTCAGTACCTTCCGAATACGCGCTGAGCATGCTTTCAGTTACACAATGAAGGCATGAAGGAAAGAGGAAAGTAATATCTTATAAACTTTCTCATAATGATCATAGCCAAGTAGCACGAAAATCTCATGATGAAACGAGCTCATCTCCATATTTCATTTAGTGTATTGATACTGAGCATTCTGTTCTATCATAAATAGAAACTTTTAGGATTCCATGAAATTTTCTGCCAAGAAATGCACTTACTGGACCTAACAAAAAGTATAAATCCTCTCCGCAAGAGATAGACTTATTAAAGAATTTTACATAGAAAGTAAAATAAATTACCTTAATCAATAAACTTCCAATTTGAATGATATCAATGAATTTCGCTCACAGAATTGGCAATCGTTCATTGAGAATACGAATCTGAACCGAACATAATTTGCCAAAAACAAAAAAAAAAAAAAA
>KL868980.1:0-15221 GCA_000611955.2 Stegodyphus mimosarum | reverse complement strand
TCTCGTGGAGGCTCTACCAACTATTGATTTTGAATAAAGTTAGTTTTTCTTTTCTATCACAGTGTTTAAATACTTATTGGTAGTCAGTGTATAGGTAAGCTAGGCAACGATTTTAATTATATTTATATGTAGGTAAGCGTGTTGTAGAGTAATATGTGTTGTAGAGACATTAGGCTTTATTTCGAAGAAGGAGTTGTGAAAAATGAACAATCAAATACAAGTTAAAAGAAAGTACCATGGCAAAATACAAGTTAAAAGAAAGTCTTTTAACTTGTATTTTGTCATGACATTTGAGTCCGGGAGGGTGACATTTACGTTTAAGTTTACCCCTTTGGTGATCGGGGATTCCATTTCACCAAAACGAGATCCTAAAGTTTAGATAAAATCTGCATTCATGAATGATTGCCAACGCATGTCATCATTACAGATAACGAGATCGCAAATAAACTGACTAAACACTCTAGGCAAAATATGTAGGTTGACGGGAGGTATAAAAAATGTAAGAAATTTTCAAATCTTTTATGATTAGTACAACTACCTAAAGAGGTCGTGACATACTGTTTATTTTGAAGCTGAAAATGGATGAAAACATAATTTAGCAATTTATGTTAAAATTATATACTGTCTCTAATTCTAGATGTAGAAAACACAGATAATGTCTACATATAGAAAACACATTATGAAAATATAATTTTTACCAGTAATTGGTTACAATCATCTGCTATTCAGTAATCTGTTCTGTAATCTTACGTAGCGCGGCGAAGTGCATCTAGCAAAGTTAAGTCCTTGACCTTGAGTCTCTGTTGAAACTCGGAAAATTTTAAATATTCCTTCAGATGTAGTATCATTAGTTCTTACGCGCGTTTAAAGAAATAGCTAATCTACTATCGCTGTTTGATGGTATGACTGCGTAGAAAATTTGTTTACTAAAAAGTATAAATGAATGTTAAGGCAGTAAGAACTACTGAAATTTTCATACTGCATTTTAGAAAAAAAATATTTCTAGGTTTTAAAAAAAGTGTAATTTCAGTTCTATTGAACATCAATTATATTTTTAATAGAATTAATGATACTGATAACTTATAAATTCATTTAAATTATTCTATTTCTTGATATAATTTTCTAATGAATTCATATGATGCCCCAATACATTGATCATCCACAGTATATTTCAATGGAAATACACTTTCATTGGCTAGATGGAAAATTAGTTGAGTACTGAAGACTTTATTCGAGGTAATTTTCCCATAGCAGAGTTGAAAATATAGTTTTGTTTTCACATTCCATTTTAATTTCTCCATGGATTGCATTTGGTTTCGAAGCAGGTAGCACTTGTGGGAATTAATTTAATTTAAATAAATTAAGCTGCTAGTCATGACTGAAATAATTAATATTCACGAAGATCAGTTGCAGGAATTTTGAAAAGTCTCATTGATCTTTATTATAATTACGGAATGGAATGCAAATGGGATATGAATATGTAATCGTTTCATTTAGCAATGAAACTATTAAATCACGAAATAGGAAAACTAGAAACAGGTATTTGCTTTTAAGTATTCAAGGTAAATTCAAATTTACTTAAATTCTTGTCATCACATTTAAAATTGTCGATTATCACAAAGTTATAAGAGTATTATTACACCTATACGAGAGAAAAGGTATTACCTTCTTAAGTTGAAAAACATAAAATACAAAGAAAAATAATAGTATGAATATAAAATGAAAGTATAGAAAATAAAGTATAAAAATAATAAAATGTTAAACACTCTTAAACACATAAATGTTAAACACTCTTAAAAATTAACTGCATTATATTAAATATGTTTCAGAAAATTTAGAATGTTTTCCATGGTCATTTTTGTAAAATTTAAATTACTTAATCTAGTTTTAGGTATATAAACTATATTCCGTATAAAACATAAAAAATACTGCTTTTGAAACACGGAAATATCTAAATTTTTTTTAAGTTAGAAAACCTGATTTTATCAGAATATTTTTTCATAAAGAACACTAACTTTTCACAATACAAATTATAGAAACGGCTATTGTTCATAATACTTCCATTAAACAACTCTCAGTAGTAATAAAATAAGCACATTAGTTTTATTTTTATTTCAAATGTTTATATTTATTCTGAATAATATTAGCTCATTGTTACGTAACTATATGACTAGTTTCATATATACTTGCAAGAAAAATAAGGTTTTAAAATTGACTTTGCTTGTAGCTAGTTTCAACTAAGATGAGATAATACAACAACGAAATAGTGCAGTTTCCTTTGGTTGAGGAAATGTTTTCCAATTCATTAATGAAAGAATTTGGTATTCTAGTTTTAAGAACTTACCTATATCTTTATGTTGCTTATTCACATTGTGACATTTATGATTGAAATTTTACCAACAGTCAGTATTACGTTGATGTCTTTATATGCTTTAATTTTCATGTTAGGTTTATATAAACTGCCAAAGTTAATTCTCATGTTAGGTTTATATATTGTACAAAAATCAGCATACGTTAAAACTAGGATGTGATTCTAACCGGCCTCTCAGTAGAACTCTCTCCATTGCATTTTTCACTCGATATAAAGGGTTATAGAGCAAGGACCACGAACGGCCAAGCGTTAAAAATTCCTAAATACTAGTAATTGTCTCTGGGACTCAAGTACCGAAGAACGGGCTGGCTGTATGGGCATTTTCGTGGTTTTTCCCATTCATAAGGCATACTACTCTTAAAAATGCACGAAGGAATCATTCCTTGTAGGCAGATAGCTCTCGAGTACATTGTCATTTAAATAAAAACAGCCTTTTACTGCACAAAGTGAAAAACGTCAACGTTAGCAGCGATCTTTAAGTGTAGTTTTTAAGTAGCGACACAAGAGTATTTCAAGTTCGAAAAAGATTGCTTGATCACTCACATTATCTGATGAATACTGTTCGGTAGCATATGTGTTTATTGGAAAACACTCTAACTGTTGTATTTGGGCTAGCAGTGTTGTATCGGAACACAAAAGTATGAAAAGTCATTATTCTGCAAACCTCCTGCTTCATACGACGGCTTCAACTCGAAGAGTCAAAGTATTTAAGCGAGTTTATGTTTTGTTTTGTCTGTGGCTTCGGTGGAGAGAGAAAAATAAGCTCATGTCATCCAGTTACTGTTAAATCTCCTTTCTAAAGTCGTTGTAAACTTTGTATAGATTTTTGTGATGCTTGTTTAAATTAGAATTATTTCTGCATACCACTCGCCTTTCAAGACTTGTCGATTTTTGATGAGGTGACAGGAGTTGGTGGACTATCAAGTAATATTGTTGCCTATGGAAACTCATCTAGTAATACTGATGCCTATGGGAACTCATCCAGTAATATTGATGCCTAATAATTCATGAAATAGCAAAAAACATTAGACTCAGTTATGAAGTTTGTCTCAGATTTTAAAAGAAAATATTAATTCTGCCGCAAGTTATTTTGCTCCTGTCCACAGATTTCTGAACACATAGCTTTTCTTAAATAACTGCATGTGTATCATTCTATCAAATTCTGTACAATTTTGCCTTGTTTTTAAATTAAAAATGAAATTGAAAGGAGCTATTTTGCGGCCGTGTCCAAATGGTTCTCGACGGCTTCAAAGAAAATTACTTGGTGCTAGTCTGTTATCGGGACCGGACTCAGATATCGACAAAAGTCGACGTATGGCGAAAATTTCGAAGCATAAGAAAAAATCGCCAAATATTTACCATATGGTTAAACTGAAGAAATATCCAATTGAAATATAACAGGTACTGATAAAATTAGAATTTTAGGAATTAGAAAGTCATTAGAAAGAATCAACTTGTCAAAATAATCAGGAAACAATTCGATTGGCGAATAAGATTAACGCGATGGCATGGCACTGCGGATATTCAAAATATTTGAAAACATTCGTGCTTTTAGAACGCTACTGTGGCTACATAAACCCAATTAAATAAAGAATGTAACTGGTTACGGTCAGTACCGGGTTGACCTTTATTTCTCTATTTCGCACGTCTTCGTAACCTTTCACTAGCTTGACAACCAGTACCGGGATCAATAAAATTATATTTATGGTTAACGGAGAAATGTTCAAATCCGGCCTCTCTTCAGTATTATAGTCTTCAATATTATACCCCTTCAAACAATCGGAGTATATTATAGTGCCATCAATAACATTTTCTTCAATAACTTTAAGCAATATTTTAGCTGAGTGTCTAAGCACAGCAACTAAAAAATATTATTTTGTTTCTCATCAAATACCGCAGCTCACCCACCGGGACCGAAGGATATGACCAACATAGTTCTTTTTGTGGGGACAACAAACTTTCGTCAAATTCAAAAATATTACTAGTGCCACCTTTTGCAACTCACGGTATAGATAGTAATGCATGCCTAAAGATTTCCCTTATATAACTGCTCCAAACAACAGTGCAATGACTCATATCAAGCTGATACCGACAGAATTCAATAGAAGTTAATTCTAAACACCCTGCAGAAATGAAACGAATTACCTTTCTCGTTAAGAAAGTGATTCTTGATCCTTCAAACTAATTTTGAAAACGTAATCATTTTTTTCCTCAGCACTTTACATCTTCATATCTGCATTTCGGTGTTTCCTTCGAACCGAATTAGAGCTCCATCTTATGGTTTTGCGTGCATTTTTCATTCACAGAGAATAATTTCTCCTTCCTCAAGAAACTATATGGAAGATGTTCCATCATTAGGTAAGTTCCAAATTTTCATATCCATGGTAAGTACATTAATAATATAAACGAATGTCACCGTTGTATCTGTAGAGTTTGTATTCTCGTTGCCAAACGACTCCGGCCTAGATACCAGAACAGTACCAATTACTTCAATGGAGTTTTTGAGACGTGGATAAACAAACCGATAAGATCGCTACACATTTAGAATTATCAAGGGTACTGTTTGAAACAGATATTATCAGAATAAAATAAATAAATATATACTTTATTTTTCCATGCAGTCTAGAAACTTCTCGAAGGTCAGTGTGAAAGTTTACAGTCTATGTTGTTGTTCATTGTTGACAGAGAATGGGGGAACTCTATATTTACTATAGATTAGTTGGTTTTGCTCCACTCTCGAGTTTCCGTATCCGCCACTATCGAATGGAAGAGCACCCAATAGTGGCAAGCTCCAACAGTAGCCGAGCAAAGAGTTATCTTGATATACCTTCAATTGTATTTTCATTTCTCAACTGGCAGCAGGCAGTTATACTACTGTGAGTTACATGCTTACATTGAATGGTTCTAAGATTATATTCAGGATAATATCAAAAAATATAATAACCCGCAACAGTATACAATAATGTAAATAGGCAATAAAATGTGATACAATTCGCAAAATGAATACAATATATTTAGTGCAGAGCGTATATACAGTTGATACACAAATGTAGGAGTGAATATATAATCTTTGAGATAAAACTGCGCAAAGGTTTTTGGCATAAGGTTTTTGATATTTTTCTTTTTTCTAGTACTAAAAATCTTACTTTTATGTGGACGACTTGTTTAAGCTCATTACGAATTTCGTGTTTGCATACTTTAAATCTGTCAGCGTATTAGAGTTTTCCTTTGCAATATTTCAGTAACTACTGCAGAAACTGAGTGAATCCAGCACAAGTGAAAAGCTAATTTTCATCTTAAATGTGATGTGTAATTAACAAAGAATAGAAGGAAGGAATTCCTTTAACCTTTTTCTGTATTCTGGAAGTCAATACAGGAGTCAGAAAAATTACTGGAGTGGAGAGATAAGAACTTGCATGTATAGAATCATTCTCTCTGTAAATAAGTTAGTTATTCAATGCGAAATAGCAACATTATATATTTGCTTAATTATATGAGCAGTTCTGTTTCGCTTCTGAAGTTAAAATATTAATTACTAGTAAATATTCATATTAAGAAAGCATTAAGAAAGTTCTACGCTTTGTGTCGTCTTTTGATTGCACTTGCGAAAGAATATCTCAGTATATTACGAAATAACTCACGCGAAAAGCGCTGTTCTTGGTAAAGGAATGAAATTATTTTTGTCGCAGAATTAAAATGTCGTTAGCCTCCTTTATATTATTTCTGATCTTACAGAGAAACAAAAATTGAAAGCGAAATAAAACAAATTAGATTATACAGAATACTGTATTGCTCAAAAATTAAACTAAATGTTTCAGTTAGTTTTAAACTGCAATATATGATTATATATTGTTACCGAAAGTGGTAGATTTTTTGCTAAAGTTTATGAAGCTACTTAACTGTTGTCTTCAATACAAGTTCAAGAATATTCCTTTTGCAAAATTCTTAAATCATTCGGCTTTTTTATGCTTAGTAGAAATTGATAGTTTACCCTTTACTACTCAATTACCGAATGTTCTCTGACAAAAATTACGGCAAGTATTTGTAAACTTCAGGAGTCTTGTAAAACACTTTTTTCGAATTTTGCTTTCAATTTTCACAATACTTATTTTTCACTAAGTTGTTTTTCAATGCCTCATCTCTAAACCTTTATTTTACGATGCTACCAGTGTGTATGACAAAGTGTGAAACTGAGTTTTCTCTGCGGGATTCTTGGAACCATTTGAAAGGCCGCGTACCGTTCACTCTGTTTTTTAGTGTGTCATCAATCTTTGGAAAAGAATTTGAAACTACGAGATATTTATCTAGAAAGGGAGTAAGAATGGATAGATAGCGAAAATATAGCTGTGCTATAAATTTCACGTGTCACACTTTCAAATTGAAGAATGGTATGGATTCGTCACTGTAGTTTATACCATCTAGCAAAGGTCTCTTTATTGTTTTCCTTTTCTTTTTATTTTATATATTTTTTTTCCATTTTACAAGATACTTCAGCCACATACGCCTACTGGTTTCCGAACTGTATCCCATAAAAAATTTGGTTAAAAATTACAAACGTTAAAAAAATAAAAAAGCCCAATAAGACTATTAGTCTCGAACTATTAGTCACGATTTGGCGTGAGATTCACTTTAAATGCCGTCCTCTGTAAACGCATTGTTTCACTTTTGATTAAGCCTGTTTCTATTCGGAAAACTGTAAGATATTATTTATATTTCAGGTTTATTTAGTCTGTTATTGATTAACAAACTAAGCTGTTTTGATTGAAATAAAAATGCAATTAGGTCATACTTAATTACAAACCTTCAATATTTTTATAAAATAATTTTTTTTTCGAATGTACATAAGATCTAGAACTTTCCCACATTATTGCAAGCGTATATTCGTCTAGAATCGTATAAAATGCTTCGCTATTCAACCTGACCATCTCTATTAAAAATCTGTACTGATAAACAGTATTAAACTTTAAAAGAACCGTTTTGAACAACCGTTAAGATCAGAAACTTTCAGATTGTTATTTATTAAATTATTTTTAAAGACGTTTTCAGAAGTTAAGTATTCTTTTCAATTAATTTTAACTTTCACAAGACTGAAAATTAAACGATTTTTTTCTCAAATTAAACTAAGAATAATTTGTTTTCTAATTAGAATTAAAATTTTGAGAAGTTGCTTCGAAATTCGATATTTATTATAATTGTCAGAAATAAAATTCTATCCTGTTTATTTTTCATACTGATAATAAAATTATATGTTACAGTACTAACCTTCACTAAGAATATTCTCTAATTATTAAGTAAAACGTCAAACCTGAGTTTAAAAAGATTTGAAGAACTGCAAGCTTAAAATATACATCTACATATCAGCATTCTAGAGACTAAATTTTTATTTTATGGAAAAGAAACAAAATAAAATCAAGTGTATAATTTCAGATCTTATCCACTCTCTGAGATCATTCTAATTATTCTTTAATTAGGAAAACTATGCATCGAAATAACTGTTGAAATGCTTCTAAATCTACTTTAACACACAGTAAATATATCCTAATGTTTTATGCATCAGAAATATAATATTTTTCGGATAACGAATTTATTATCATTAGAGTTCCTTATTGTCTCTTAATTCAAGTAGTGTCATTTTTTACACCAAATTATTCAAAATATGAAAATTAAATTTCTAAAATTTTATCTAATTCAAGAAATAAGTGTTCTTTAATTTTCACTGAAAGTCGTCTCAATGTATACCGCAAAATAACATGTAAGATGTAAAAATACGAGGAAAAATTACGTAATGGCAACACAGGTACAAATCAATTTTTAATGAACTTAGAAGTACAATTGTATTACATTCCTTCTAAGTAATCACCAGCAAAGCTTCTAACCTTTTCCCAAATTTCGGAAAGTCGTTGTAGACCAGTGGCAAGGTGTTAATTGTTACTGTGAGCGACCGAGCGCCCTACTGCGTGGAGTACAGATGAAACGTCATGAAATCGGTGACCTCAGACGGGATCCTTCAACTTCAGAAACAGATCGAAGTCACAAGGACTCATGTCGAGTGAGCAGAGAGGGTGTTCCAGGATTTCCCACTGCCACCGTCGCAAAAGGAGAGTGACATTGTTTGCGACATGGCAACGAGCATTGTCATGCAATACAGTAGGGAGATTGTTGTGCAATAAACGTGGACGTTTGTGCCTCATAGCCGGACGCAGATGGTGCTGTAGAAATCGGCAATAGTAATCTGCGTTGGCAGTTTGTCCTTCAGGTGTGAGAATCACACCGTCCCAGTCGTATGCCACAATCAGCATAACCTTCACCCGATTGGGTTCCTGTCGAAATTTCTGTGGACGTGGCGACGCCATTCATTTGATTGACGCCTTAATTCAGGCTTATAGGCTCGTGCCCAGGTCTCATCAATGGCGACAATACGCTGCAGAAATGCGTTTCCTTCATTGCGGCATCTCTCCAAGTGGGTGCTAGCCAATGCATACTGGTGCCATTTCTGTACTTCGGTTAGTCGATGTGGAACCCAGCGGGAAGCAATTTTCCTCGTGTTGAGAGATTTCTTCATTATGCGCCACACGGTTTGATGACTCAGACCAACCTCTAAGGACAATTCTCGGACAGTCCATCGGCGGTCTATGGTAAGGAGACCGCTCAGGATGTCAATCTGTTCTTGAGAAATGAAGAGCCGACCTGTGCGTTGCAAATCCGCAGTCTCAGTCCGACCCGAAAGAAATGCTTGAACCCATCATGCTATTGTCCTATATGGTAAATCATTTGTGTCACAGGCTTCCACTAATCCTCGATAGCATTCTGTTGCATTTTTGCCACGGGCCACCTCGATTTTAAGCCATGACCGCTGATCACCTTTTGAAAACATGCTTTAGAGGGATGGAAACGAAACTTCTCACTTTAACGCCACACAACAACTACCCTAAGCAAATAGACTGTTTTTTGCACTCTACACATCCACAACAGCGGCACCTCACCGCTCCCATATCATATTTGGCTATGCCCGCCCTTCCGCGAATTTCAAGGTTAAGTTGCCACTCTATCAAGCCCTTCATTTATTATATTTTAGGAAGGTAATGTGAATATTTATTTTATAATATTCCGCTTCGAGCTAATTTGTTAGATACTTAAAATAAGCATTATATTATATTTGTTTGATAATAATCCCGAAGCAGAGCTTTGGTTGAATTAATGATAGAAGTGAAATCTTTTAATCCTCTTTTCCTGTTTATAAAGATTTGCTGTATTTCTCTTAAAAAATATTTACTTTAAGAGAAACACTAAAAAGCGACGATACAATACATTAGTTGAACCTTATCTCTATTCTAAAAGGTTTAGCTAAGATGATGTAAATATAAATTTATTTAAGAAAGAACATAAGTTCTGTAAAATCTGTCACGCAATGTAAAAGTTATTTCCAAAAGTCAATTATCATTCTTACTTACACTGCTGCTCATTTTTAACTTTATGCCTGAGCCTGTTATGAGAAATAGTGTATTAGATTTGATAGGATATGTTCTTGTTATACGATTATGCTATTAGCTTTAAATAATCATTTACCAAAGTAACCATGAGAGACGTTTCGTTGAATCTGGTATTTTAACTGGGATGATCAGAACCAAGCTAAAATACAAAATAAAACATTATTGTTAACACAGTCTACATAACGGTTACACAAACATAAAGTTTACAACAAGCAAAAACTGCGCTAGGTTACGAGTAAACACGCAGTTTAAGTTAAGACAAGTTTATGTTAAATTTAATATAGACTACAAAAGTCCACAATGTTTCAGCTAAGTTTTGATTCTCCCTGAATGACTGCTAGCAAAAAACTCGTTGGATGCTGAAAGTCTTACCGATAAGTTAATTTTCAACAGCAAAAATTCTAAATTAGTATAACGATCAGCTTATGCTGTCTGTAGTTTTCTGAACTAGACGGTTGTATGTATACTTTCAATTAATTTGCAGTCTGGTGGCAGTTGACGGAAAAAGAAGATACAGAAATGTCGAAATCTTAAAATACCCGATTACTTAATACTTCTTTCTGCTGGAAACTAGGCTGATGCTGGTTGCTTTTTCATAGTTTCTCTCTTGCTAAACGTGAATATCAATGAGTAAACCATCTTAGAATGCTCTTCATAAAATTCACAATTTGAAACAGATGTCTCTTATATTATCGTAATGAACTAGTTAAATATTCTTCCAGTTATTTTATTGCCTTTAATCAACAGATTTTAAAATGGTGAAAGACTGCACAAATACCAGCCTCAAGACACAAGTGAGGGTCGCATTTTATTCCCAGACATAGAATGGATTGGCTTCAAAACTTTAGCGAGAATTTTCCTACATACGTCTATTGTAAATATGATCAACATTTTTCCTCTTAAGGAGATAGTTCTTGCGCAATTAGCAGAAATTAACTACCCACCCGCTAAGTAGTTGTATTCCTTTACATTATTTTATGATTTCCTTATCTGATAATATGCTTCATGATCAATGATATTCCATACCAGTGAACTGTATTTCATTTGATTTTCCAAGCAAAGGTCTAATTGCGCCATCAAGTAATAGAACTTTGCTAATTTCTGGTGAAATTAGTATGCATCAATAACATTTCATAAAATCCAGCCGCTTCCAATTCATTGTTTTAAAATATTTGGTACTTAAATATTCAGACAACTGAATTTTATATTTTTAAGACATATTACGAGTGATAATACTTTATTACATTAAATCAGTAATTGAGAATGTTGCTTGGGAAGTCTGTTCGTTGAGAAGATAACAATGAACTGATCATCTTAAAATCTGTGTGTTTCAAATATAGAAATAGCGAAGATAAAAGCTATCTGAGACTTTGTTTTCTTCTCCGTTATTAAAAGCTAGTTGATGGTTATATACTGCAACATTATCAGGAGTTATTATGTTCATATTACATTTCTTCCTTATTAGATTAGTTTACTAACATCAAAATGGGATGGTTAGTTCGTTTACAAACGTTTTTGATATTTATTGTTTATTTTTACATCTGCTCTACATTCTTTTATTTATATTATTATTTTTTCATGTTTAATTTTTGTTACTCATATTGTTTTCTTTAAATTATTACTTCTACACCATGTACGTTATCATAATATTCTCCGTGGCTATATTTTGAATTCCATGTATTATTTTCCGCAGTTTGTAAGCATTTACTTCTATATCCCTACTGCATTATTTTCGTATCGTTGAAAACAAATATCTTATATTCAGTTACTAGTACAAGTTGTGATTATATTTTTCTTTCTTTCAATTATTTTTCTCTTCGTGATTCATTTATTATTTCTTTCTAAAATACTATCGGTATTATCCTTGATAAAATCTCCTCAATAAATAAAATTATAAATTTGTTGGTTTGAAGAAAGGTCACGAATTTGGGAAATGGTGAATTTGGGCACTAGAAAGAAAACCAAAGCGTATTCATGTGCTTTAATAACTGAGTCATGGCAGAAATTTGTTGTTAAACTTCTACTTTTTCGTGACTCTAGTTTTGTAGTTTATTGAAAGACGGCTTAGAATAAACGATAGAACTGAAAAGCAAGCATCGATATTGCAATTTTAGTGAATTCTATAACTTAGAGTAGAGGTAGAGATATATAGATTAGTAGAGGTATGGGTAAAAGCAATTTTATTTTCTCCATTTAAAAAAAAAAGATTCGGGCAATTTTTATTTACAGCTGTACCAGACAGCATTTATCTTTGAATCCTGAATATCATATGGCTTTTCTTTTGAAATCCCACTGACAGGGATTAATACCTATAGTAAATCAAAGTTATTGATCTAAAGAAAAAAAGTTACTGGACTTTTTAATATTCATGGTAAGAGATAATACGGAACGTTAAAAAATCTTTCCATTAGCATTTAAAGAGAGATTAATAATAAGTTATCATTTCCATTAAGACTGGTTATCAAGAATCATATTTATACCCAACAGAAGTAAAGCGAACAAGAATGTGGCGCAGTCTGTCCGCAGAAATAGTAATGATGCATGAAAATTAGGTTAATAGAAATTTAAAAGCGTTTGGAAGGACTGGATTGTACTTAAAAGTCGTTAACTAAACAACGTTAAGTGTTTGTAAATGTGAAAAGAGTCAAGAAAATCCAAACCACTAAAGGAAGAAATTTTTTTGATAATTTTTCCAGATATAAAGTCAAAATTATGGCTAAATTTCCAACCATGATTAGCTATCGAAGCCTTGTTAATTTTGCCTTTTAGGACATACGTTTCGTGTTCGTTTATGTGAAACTTTAACGCTCTTTTCGTTTCGCCGTCTCCAATCCCACTGACATGATATGCTATCAGTCCCCCAAATGTTAAGTCAGAAATGGGATCTTTAAGAATCGAATCATAGATCTCATTGATAGGCGAGGAAATGAAATGAAAATTGAACTTCTGGTGAATCAGTGCAATTTTTTAACTGACAGAAGGGTGAAATGGGAGCACAACACAGTTCTTAATGTTATTTGTAAGAATGGAATGTCTTTATTGATGACAAGATGAAAAAAACAATCATCAAGGTAAATAATCAATGGCAGATGATCTCAAGTAAGTCAATGGCAACTGATCTCAAATAATTGAGTTCATTAGCAAGCAAAATTTCTGATGAACAAACTTTGAGAGACCGAAACACATAATAGTAGAAAGAAGCCCTTTTTTTGCGTATCCGATTGACATGACTTAGCATGAGACGGTAAACAAACAGAAAGGACTTACGGTAAGGAGTAATGCTAAATTTGTTTCACTGGAACTTTAAAAATATCAAGGAAGGGAAAGGCATTGTCAGATTTAGTTTCAAACGCGAACTGTATGGCTGAATCAATTTAATTTATAATACATAAAATCTGGGATAAATGTTTACTATCATCAAAAAACGCGAAAATGTCGTCTACGTAGCAAATACCTTAAACAGTATCTGTTCGTATACTTTCTCAACTAATTTAACCTCAAAATAGTGCATGCAAATGTCAGCAAGTAAAGAAATGAGAGGATTACCTATAGCTAATCCTTCAGTTTGGTGATAGCACTCATTTGGGAAAACAAAGTGGTTTTGACTCAAAGAGTCTATAGTAATAAAAATAAATTTTTCAATTTTCTGTATGCGTGAAATGAAATTTTCGAAGCCTAGGTTTAAGGCATTTTAATTTTCCTTCGGACTAGAACACTAGTAAACAGTGATTTAGCATAAAAAGAAACCATATTGTAACGCAGGGAAGAAATATCTTTAAGTTTAGCGATGGCATCCAAAGATCATTTTACAGTTCGAATATTGTTAGGAAGTAAAGGAGAAAATACGAAAACTAAATATTTGTCCAACAGGTATGGTACTTTTCCTAAGTGGGAAACTATAGGTCGAAAAGGTATTCCAGTTTTGAGAACTTTAAGAGAGAGTATGAGACTTAGCACAGTTAGCAATAGGTGCAATACATTATTTTTAAAAGTAATTTACTGTTGCAGTATATCTACATCATTTCGTTCAAATGCCACTGCAATCGATAGTTTTCTTCAACTTCAGTATCTGCAATAAGCAATTTGTAGGTATAATTTACGTAGAATTTTGGCAAGCCTGCAGAGTAAAAAACTACATTGTGTGAATTAGAAAGCTTTAACTAACCACTGCACGGCATCTCCGCAGCTTACATAAACTTCTGATTCCAGGCTCGTGTTATTCTTGATGGAATGCGCTGTAACTAGTTCTAGGTATTTTTAGAGCTTTGTATCGCATTTAGTTTTATTGAACTATCAAATCTATTATGGTTTCACTTTACCTATTCATTTGGTTAAGGCCTCACAATAGCTGAGTGGATATGACCGCTGGATATTAGTAGTGTCATTAATAGTTTCAAATTAGTGGGTTACCGCTGGAAATTAGTAGTTCAAATTATGCTTGCTGTATATATGTTTTCATGGAATTTCCTTTGAATAACATGAATGCGAGCTTATTTCTCTTAGAAATTATTTTTAAAAGCCAATTTCACTTAGTAAGATTGCCCCCGTATGTTTTACCTTAAACAATGAATTTAGTTTAATCTAACCTGTGGGGTCTGAGATTTTCTAAATGCGAAAGCTGTATAAATAGGTAGAGGAAAAACAAAATGTCAGTAAAAAGAAAATATATTAATTTGGAAAAAATAACAATAATGGAATTTCTACGTTCTTAGATGTGTTTTTACGAAGAGCGCGGATAATTTTCGAATAATTCATAAAATGTGAAAACATTGTTAAAATCATGCTATAAATTTGATTCAAAGCAGTGTTTATGACCTGTATATGAAAAGCTCACGAATTTTGCATTAAGTTTACTCCTTCAGTCCAAGATTATGTATATGCAAATTTTCCAAACTCTAGAAGCATTCCCAGTGCCAGTCATTTCTGATAAGAGATATTCTACCCTTTAGAGATTTACCAGTTATTACTACTTGTAAGTATAATATTTGGATACAAATGGTGCGGACAATACGAGAGAATTTCCATTATTCAACTAAATTCCAGCTCATCGTTAACCGATTTTAATTCAAATGACTAGACTGATGTCAATTGAAAGGGATATTAACTTAGTGTAAGTGTAAGTGTAAACTTATTGGGTTAAGATAAAATTAAACCATCAAAATTTTGTCCAAAGAAAACACGTTGAGAATTAAATAAAATCTAACATTATGCGTTTTAGAAACGTTAGCAAACAGAAAAGATGCTTTTCGTATTTGTTTTGCTTTTCTTAAAAAATCCAAAGTAAATCTTGAAAGTAGATCCTCTTAATTACTAGTTCAAGATTGTTTTTTATAGCTTGTGATTATTTTAATTACTTTTAG
>KL868979.1:0-15100 GCA_000611955.2 Stegodyphus mimosarum | reverse complement strand
ACAATGACGAGAGTGTAAGAGAGTGATATACTATAAGGAATACAGGCAAAGAAGTAAAATTGTCCACAGGCGCTTTATAAGCATTTCAGTGGAATAACCGAATAGTTATGACACAGGTCCAGTGAAAGTCCAGTGAAAATTTGAAAATATAACGCTGATTTTTGTTATTTGACTTCTAAATTAATAATTAGATAGTTATTGTGAAAGCGAGAGTAATTCGCAAAAGAGACAGAAAATTCAGAATGGGTAAGGTTTACAGAATACGCAAAGAATGCCGTTTGTTTTCGGCGAAAGAGCCATAGAACCTCAAGTACCTTCAGACATAAAAAAACTATTAGATTTCTTTAAATTGTGTGTAAAATCATTTTAAGTTAGCTATAAGAAATTCACTAAAAATGCGGAAAATCGTCTAGAGCTGCTTGTTCGCCCGAGCAAAAGCCTCCAGCGCAGAGGATTAATTTCTTTCATGTATAACTATTGATCAACGAAAAGAAAAAAAAAATGGAAAAGGAAAAAGAGTATTTTGAAAAGTTATTCAATTCCACACGGGTTTGCATGCACTTTTCACGTTCATTCAAATTTCGAATCCAGCCATCCCATTCTTTGAAAGCAATCCTAAGTAGTATTTTCTTCTTACTGAAAGACCTTACTGCAGACAGAAAGTAAATACATAACAGAACCGTTCAGAATATAAGAATGGGTTTCGTTGTCACGTGATTCGTGTGCTTAATGCCGTCCGTGATTGCAGATTTCAAAGACGCGACGAGATAACCATCATCTCAAGTTCTTTTGAAGAGTTTTGTTCCGCCTTTGTTTTCAGATTTCCAAGTTACTTCGCTCTCCTTGCGCTAAGGTTTAATTCAGCACGTTAGCTGCTTAAAAATTTCTCATATACAATGCATAATCTGTCCTTAATATGCCTACGTGAGGATCACTCTTCATCGTCGGACATTGTAATTGCAACAGTATTAAATTTTACACGTACTCTGGGGTCGTATACAAACTTCGGTATGGTCGGAAATATTTCTATCAAAATTATGCAAGGTATTTTTAGAACTTAAAAACCGTTAAAACCTTGTTTATGCATAAGTATCTAAGGTTCAGACACCAAATGGCTGAAAAATATACAATCTGTGAAGACTATCTCACTGTTAAGCAAATTGTAGAATACATTTAGATAAGCAACTGAGTTATGCAAATTAATATTGCTGTTTCGAATAACCGATGAAAAGTGAGTGAGTGAAAGAACAAAATGTAAGTGAATCTTTATGACTGTTCCTCAGCCCCCTCAATGTTTCCTTAACCTTTCTTCTTTGAACAGCTTTCTGCAGTAGAATCAAAACTGAGAGATTGAAAATTTGGTGATTTAGTACATTTCTCACAAGCTTGAAGTCTGTAAAACCAAGAGAGGACGCGGTGACGTTTCGGAATGTTTTCATTATGCACTTTGAAACATTTTCTTTGAGACTGAAGACCTGGTTTTTCAATTCCTTGTGGCTACTGTCTGCATAATGCTTATCACAGCAACAGCTAACAGCTTCTAGCGTTCCAAATCATGATTCTGAGCAGAAGCATTGCATCACGCTCATGATTTGAAAGCAGATCGTGGACGCTTTATCTATTCCATAGTTTAATAGATACAGCTTTCATAAGAAATTACAAATAAATCGCAAAACATAAAACAACTCGGAGATGTTACTCAAAGATCTTATTCTCTTCGTTGTCTCTTATAAACTACACGAAAGGACTTTCAAATGGACAGATTTTATGTGCCCCTACAACAAAAATAATAAAATTTTAAGCTGTACACGGCATTCAGACTAACCCCTTGGCGTAGTACATGCTTCTTATAACCACCATACGATCCAGATTGTAAAAAAAGTATATTTCATGTAATGTGCCTGTAAGAAATATTTAATTAAACAGATTAGTTCATTACCCATTTCATAATAAGCGCAGTGCTACTTCGTATTTCGACAAAATATAATATTTTATAACATCAGCTAATTCATATGATGGGAATTATAAAAAGGAAATGTTAATGGACTTAAAGAAGTTAAATGGCCGAACCTCAGAACTTCTTGATTGCCGTGTTCGATCTGTGACATTAATTAGGAGTTACATTACCAACATTAAACTGTCCGTAGAGACATTTTTGGAAGTTCTGTTGTCAATGGCTCGCAACCAGTCTATGAATATTATTCCTAGAATGTATGAGGCATTTTACAGCCCATTTCTTTCTGCAAATAGCTAATAATTTTGAACTACTTTCGTATAACTGTGTCACGACAAAACTACTTCAAGTTAACGTTCTAGTTCGTCTAAAAGTCTCTCTTCTGCTTGCACCCTGATAACGATCGACTGAGAGTTTAGAGAAAGCCCTTGAGTTGATTCTGCTGCTATTTATGAGCATAACACAATTTGTTGACATAGAAGTTTGATTTAATAGTAGCAGCTTATAATCAATGTGTGTGGTACCAATTAAATGCGTAACGAATATAAAAAACTGAACTAAATTGTCTTCACCTAAACAATTATCCTCATTAGTACTGATATAATGACAGCCTTCCAAACTTCACTAGGACATACTTTGTTACACTTTTCAGGGTTGTTTCACCTGTAAGGACATTCTGTTCAACTCTTCTCGAAGTGAAGATGGGCGGATACGTTATGACGCTAAATACCTTATGACAAGATTAAGATTTATAAAGAGGAATGACAACACCTGCAAATTCAGTAAGAAATCAGATTCAAATGCATGGCCAGATATAATGTTCATTAAACGTGCTCCGAGGTCAATTATTCTGCTCTCAAAACTAACCATTAAATTCTCAAAACTGATCAAAGATATATGCGGTGAGTTTAGGTATGTTTCTGCAAGATACGACAACCTTTCTGTCAACTAGTGTATTATACCTTATAATCCGCATACCACTAATGCACTGACATACTTTAGTAATTCAAATTCACTTCAAAATTTTGTCCATTAATTACTTTGGTAAAATTACATTGTTAATTTGCCTTCTTTACTAATTGTCATGCATCTCTTGACTTAAGCTTGACAGAATGTTAAGGGAAAACACGTTCATAATAAAAAAATTACAGAACAGATTTATAAAAGTTTACTTGAACCCATTTTTTCCGTGTGCAGATGTGACCGTAGGGTACATAATAAAGTAACAAGAATTTGTCAGAATCGTGTTTAGGGTTAAACAGAATAATTTGAATGATTTACAGTGCATATAAATTTTCGGCATTATCTAAGGAAGAGACAGAAAGGCGAAACAGTAAATGTAGCAAGTTCGCTATTGGTGATAGAAAATGATGACTTACCACAGATGAAGAATTCTTTTATTTACAAATAGATATGAGAATAATTTGATTATATTTATGAAATTCTATAAGGATGCGGAAAATAACGAAATCAAAACACAAACACAAATAAACATTATGTTATTTTACAATTTACACAACACAAGTATGCATATCTTGTAAAAATAAAATGCAACACTGGCATCTGATTTGGAAACTATAAATATGCAGTCATTTTCTTAGAGTTAGCTAGGCTATGCGTAGGCTCATATCCTACGGTCTAAACATTTGATTTAAAATCATTCCTTAAAACTGCTGATTCCTTCAATATGGCCAAGCTGACAACTTGTCACTTTTTTTCCTTTACCCCTGCTGTCAATAAAGGGTGTCCCATAATTCCCGCAAGAAGTAATTTTGATAGAAAACACAGGGTTATGCTTAAAAATCGTAATTTTTTTATTGGTTCAAAATTGTACAGTATAGAGTTGTGTGTGCAATAGCATGTCGAGCAAATGTCCTCCAAGGCTTTGCTGTCACATACACACTCCTTTGTTGAAATTCTCCATTACCATTTTGAATAAATGTGGCTGAGTTTTATTGATACAGAGCTCAGTACCCTCCTTCAAGATGTAAGTGGTCGTGAGCTTGTCGGCATAAATCTTAGTCCATCGGCGTTAAATCGCAGCATCTGGGTGGCCTATTCTGATCACCAAAACCAGAAATTACAAGACCAAGAAATGACACAAGTAGTAGTTGAATTGTTTCTAGGGCTGTATGACATGTGAAAACCAAATGTTGTCCGCATGCCGTTATCTTACAATTTAAGCATACAAATCTAGATTATCATAACACCATAGCAAACACCATTAACTGTTAACGCCTTACAAGCCGGATTTTCGAAGAGTTGTTCAATGCCCAGTCTGTGCCAAACAGTGACATGTTGTGGATGCATTTGTCTCTCAGCAACTACTTGTGGATTTTCTGAACCTAAAATGCGAAACTTTTGTCCATTAACTTAGCCATAAAGATGACTGTCATTGCTTAAGGTGATTTTGTTCCAAAAATCAGCATCCACTTATTGTTGTTTCATAATCCATTCAACGAACTCTCTTGGGTGTGCATGGACAGTAGGTTTCAGTTCTTGAATCAGTTGAACTTTGTAATCATGAAGATGCGAGAATATGCAGAGAGAGCTTCTCGAAATGTCCAGTTCTTGACCACGGTACTGAATTGATGGCCCTGGACTTTCAGCAACACTATCACGAAGAGCTTCGATGTTTTATGTTGAACGACTTGTTGAAAGATGGCCAGAATGTTTAAGATCACTAACTAATCCAATCTCCCTAAATCTTTTAATTAAGCTCTTCAGAGTCGATAAGGGTTAATCACTGTTACGAAAATTACGAACTGTAGCACCCAAATCTTCATTTTTTTTAATATTGCTCAACAATGAAAATGCGTTGTTCTTTCGTGTAGCGCTCTTGTTTTCTTTGGCGACACTTTATCTCACAAACGGCACAAAATTCAAATCTTGCGTGAATTTTGGGACACCCTTTACATCTCTCTCCACGGTTTGGATTATCGATTTCTCTTTCTTCCCAATCGTCACATTTTTCTTCTCCCAACCAGATGTTGTTCCCTGCCGAACTTTGTTTTGATAATCTTCATATTTCTTATTTTATTAATTTCATATTTATTTATTTATGTGCAGGGTGCCCCATCAAGCCAGCTCTGCACAGCCCGAAAAACATAAATATATAAAAAATAAATACATTCCTCGCTTGAGATACATAAAAATTGTCCAAAGAATTGTACTTCTACGACCCATAGATTTCAAGATAAATGTGAAAGAAAAGTGTGACTCATATACGATGCAAGGAAAACAAACTTCATTGGAAACATGAACGGCTCCCGCATGCAAGCCTCAATATGCACGGTGAACATTTTGTTCATTTTCGTATGTAAATAGATGCAAATACTGATGTTCCTATTTTTTTTCCTTGCACCGGACATGACCTCATACTTTTCTTTCTTATTTGTCTAAGGGATGAATCGCGCAGGTTCTGTTCTTTGGACATTTTTTATGTATTCCAAGCGAAAAATTTGGCTGTGCAGAATTTGAGCTGTCTTGATGGAACAACCTGTATAATAAATCTGTAATGCTATTACGGATTTTGGAGCAGGAAAAGTGAAAAATTGGTTGCCGATTGCTAGCCGGTTGGTGCTTTTGAATTACACCACAAAGGCACGTGTTAAGGAGTAAGAAAATTCATACATTCTCCCGCTTTTAAAAGGCGAATGAGAAGTAAGTGAGCCGATTGTCAAATCCTCTTGTTGCTTTTGTTGTCACGTCTATGTATTTCATGGAAGAATGGTTATCAGGGCCTCAAGGAGGTTGGACTTCTAATTTAATCTCAGTTTTGAAGAAGAGCACCCTGGAGTTGGTCCTAGGGTCCTCTCTCTCTTCCCTTCCACCAAACCACACGAGAGGACTTTCGACTCGCCATGTATAGGACCTCAAAATCCTCCTGGTGGTGACGAATTATCATCCATCACAGTTTTTTTTAAATTCGAGAGCAACTTGTAGAAGCATTAGATGTTTGGAACAGAAGAGAAAATGTTGCAGTACCATCATCGGAACTTGAACTCCTTACCTTCTGACTGCCAGCCAGAAATACTTTCCAGTTGCAGTACGAAGGCAAGTAAGAAAAATGAGAAAAATCTTACCGACCTTCTTCTCTTCTAACGTTTATAATGAATTGTACTTGTCATGTGCAATAATAAATCACATAAATTCTTAATTTTATGCGGAAATTTATAGCAAACTTAATTCTATTTCATTTTACAACGTTTACAATAAACAATCTTATTACTAAAATAACAATGCAATAGTAGTTACAAGACATCAACAACTCACAGGGTTGACTACTATATGACAAAATTTAAATTCAGAAATCTTTACTGAATTACCAGCAGGATCTAAGTTTTATTTAATGCAAATGATATTTTTAATAAATGAAGTTCTAAAAACACTTGGGAGATAAATGCGACATTTCAAGCATGAGAATGGACACTCCCAAGTTATTATATTTTTTCTTAGATTTAGAAATGCTAGCTTTGAATTTTGAACTTGAGAATCTTTTCGCTCACTGACAAGAACCAGTCTTAGAAGAGAAAAAAGGCGTGTTGATATGTGAGTATATTCGCCCCTCCTTACCTCGTGTTCCGAATCTGTAAATCATCCATGAAGGTCGTATTCCAGACACGGATGATCGCTTACTTATTCATAAAGGTTATTTATAAAAATAACCGACTTTCTTTGTGACGGATGCATTTTTCTCGACACACTCTAGCTCAAGATGTAGTTTGCATTTGAACTAAAAGATTAGGCGAAAGCGGTCAGATTATTAACCTACCTGCTTTGGAGTTTTGTCCACGATATTTATCGCTATTTTGTCGCCACTCCTTCTAACCTACCAAAGTAGGTAGAACAATAACCACTAAGTGTACAGGGAAGTAATCAATCTGATATGTCCGATAAGACATTTCTTTATAGTTGATCTGATAATATATGATAATTTCAAGTAAAATGTACCTTTATTATTTTATTTTTAGGCATTATCTGTTAATAAAACTATTAAATTTATACGTGATATATTGTAAGCTTTCTCAATCACGATTTTTTGGAATATTTGGTGCATAGCGGTTTCTGGAATTTTTCTCCATGCAAAATTGCTAGGGTTTAGGGAGAAATTGATTAAGTTGTTATCTGCATATCAGTGTATGGTTAATTAGATAGTTCGTACGTCAAGAACTGCTTGTAGGAATAGGCGTTTCAATTTTCAGACCTCAGAGAAATTAACAGATTGAGAAACTGTGGAATAAAATGTTAAAATATATTTAATAAGCGCAGAACTTTGAATATTCTTAAGACACAAGTCGTTTTATACCACTGTCATTTCATTTTACTTTAAATTACCATGAGTTCTAATAAGTTTCTTAAAGCGTGTTCTAATTTTCAGTTTATTTAAGTAGTGCCAGAACCTCAGAACACTATTTCTACAGAAAATAAGACAAGACACTTCTGCTGCAAAGACACTTCTGCTAATTTTATTAGGAAATTAAATCTTTTATCACATCGTTGAAGTTCCGCAGCTTTTGTCGTTATATATATGTGAGATATATTTAACGTGATCGAAATTTTGCAATGTTGAATACGGATACATCAGATACCCTAAGTCGACGATACTGTTAGATATCCATTTTGGTTTATTTCTTCAATGTTTGCGTAGGCCCATCAGCGACTGAGTGATTAAGAAAACTGACATTTATCCCAGGCTCTAACTTTGGTGAACTGGCTGGTGTAATCAAGATGTTTCTCTGAAAGCTCATGAAAACTTATCAGTAAAGCAAACGTGTAACCAAACGCTAACGCTAGAAAACAGCCTCTATTTTCTGCAGCACCACTCTTGCAGACGATCTTTTTTTAAAAAAAAAATAAAAAATAACAGATTGACCGTTAATCCCCAGTTTCGGCAGGTTTTTGCATGGACGTAACTTTTCCTTTAGCCCTTGAGTAAATTGCTTTGTTACTTATATTAATTTTTTCATGTAATACTTTTATGTATGTTTTGTGTTGTTTATATTTTAATTAAATTTATTTTGTTAAATGTAAAAAATTTATTTCAAAGTTAAATTTCGTCAGTTACTTACAATTTTCAGCTAGCCACTTTAAGCAACGCTACATAAAAGAAAATGACAGCTCAAAAGTGGACCTAGAAAATTCAGAATTATTTTAAAATAAAAAGGTAGTGCTTCTTACCGAAACCTGAGCTCAATTTTTTCTTCTAACTTTTAATGTGTTTAAAGGAAGAAAATCCCCACCCTGGTGATTTAAACAATTTTTGATTTTGTCACCTCGGTAATAAATAGTGTGTTATCTCAACCCGATCGAACTAAATAGTTCATCATTAGCACAAATGCCAGCAGTTATTCTTTAGGTGCAGCCGTTATCCAATGAGAAGACCCAGAAGAATACGTAATTGAGTACGCAAGTCAATTGCTAAACTCAGCAGAAAGAAATTATTCAACTACCAAGAGAGAAGCTCTTGCCATAGTGTGGTTTCTTGAGAGTTTCGAGGCTATGTAGACAATCAATAAATAATAATTGCATCTCATCAACAACCCCTAAAGAGGCTAATAAATATTAAATCGCCAGCTGGTCGCTTGAGTAAATGACCAGCTGGTAATAGTAATCTTCAAATACAGTCGTAGCACTCAAAAAGTTTCTATACTCCAGGGAAACAGAATGTAACAGCAGGCCTTCATTTTATGCCATTTTATGCAAATAATCACTTTGTTTGTGATTTAAATGCTGCTTGCATAGATTTACCATCTCTGAAATCTAAAGATATTCATGATGATCAAATGAAAGATGAAAAGAAGATAATGATATAAGGACGATTACAGACTGTTTTGAGAGTGATAAAAAGAGATGAAAATTACATAAATTGGACTAGTAAAGAACATCTCATAAATCAAGGGAATTTGTGTCGCTACTTTCTCTGCACAAACTCCGAACAGGTTCATTTAGTGGTACCTTGTCAAGAGTGTGTCAAGACCCTACAGCAATATCAGATTCTTCCAGTGCAGGACATTTTGGAGCTAAAGGCACATACCATAAAATTGCCTCCAGATATTACTTTGCTGGTGTGAGAACTTATATCTCAGAATATGTGAACAATTGTGCTGAATGCAATCGGTGCAAACCTAATAATCAGAAATCTGCTGGACTGCTTAAAACACCAGTGTATGCAGAAAGGTTTGAGATACTTGCTATTAGACCTCTTTGGCACATTTGCAAATTTTAGATACTTGTTATAGACCTTTTTGGCACAATTGCAAAAACCTCAACTGAAAAAAAGTGTTTTTTTTTAATCGAAGACACCAGTACTCTTGCTTCTATTGCTTAAGCAGAATACTGATTAGTGATAATGGCACGCAGGTAGTTGCTAGTACTGTAATGTAGCAAACCTGCAACTTCGTTGGTATTAAACAAGAACTCATCCCTGTTTATCACCTTCAAGTGAATCCCTCTGAACGAAACAATAGAGATTTAAAATCGAGACTAGAATTAGCCATACTAGTCGGTGATGCTTATGATACTTGGAAAAAACAGCTGCCGATGATTCGTTTTGCAATGAACAGAGCAAAATGTGATACAGAAGGCCATACCGCTGCTTATTTGCAGTTTGGAAGAGAATTTAGGACGATGGATGACGTTAATCACAACGTAAGAGCATCTATGGATAACAACAACTTTGCTGCTGAAATTACGCGATATCTGAATGTATTCTCCTGCGTGACACTTCAAATAAGAGAGCGCGTCAAACAGAAACAAGACAAAAGAAAGGAATACTTTAATAAAAGACGTAGACAAACTTACAATGAGCCTGGTAACAACGTATGGGTAACTATACATCCAGTGAGTAAATCTATAAACAAGAAGAGTAGAAAATCTGTGCCATACTTGAATATCTTTAGTTAGTAGTTACTAACAAATCGCTCAAAACATATGACACTGCAAATCCTGCAAATCCAAATCAAGTATTAGATACTTATCATACCAGTATGATTAGACTCTACGCACTCTCTCCGTCGAAAGACTAAGGTCTTGCAGTTTCTATAAAAGAAAGAGGCAGACCTTGAAAAATTGTAAATGTATATCCAATAATATCCAATCCGACTCATCGTCGAGGTGTCGTTAGAGCCACAAGGGGAGTGTGCAACCAAGATGTTCCTCAAATGATCATGGAAACTTAATAGTAAAGCAACTGTGTAACCAAACTCTAGAAAACAGCCTCTATTTTCTGCAACGCCACTCTAATGGGCGGTTTTTGAAAAAATTAAAAATCTGAAAGGTTTCAGATTTTGACTGTTGCACAAAAGAGCTTGTTAAAGTTTTTTACGTTCTTGCTGAACTCGCAGTCTACCAGCCTGCTGTTACACTCACTCCTACAAACCCATTTTTTTTGTCTTTTTAGCTTTATTATTAAGCATCAGTTTTTTCACACAATTCAACAGCAAAATTACAAAAAAATTTAAAAGCAGCTTCGCAGTATACGTTTAGAACTCCTGATGCAGTATTAAATATTGTACACAGTTTTCTGTTTTTTCCAATCTTTTCTCACTTCATCATATCAATGTTCAGTTTTCTTACTAAGATGGCTTTACAAAACTGTTTTTTTACCTTTTTATTATTAACGTTTCGTGTATGCCGCACAGATGGTACAGTGATTAGGTGAGCCTACAGCGGTAGCGAAAAGCCGGGTTCGAATATCATAAAAAGCATGGATGTTTGTAAATGTATATTTTTGTGCGGTATAGTGGGCATTCTAAATATACGTCGAGCCGAAAGTCCTCTCAAGAAGTTGTTGGTATTAGAAGAGGAGTGTTAGACCCTCTGACTCGACCCTCGGGTAATCTCTATCAAAATTGGGGGCGCAACGGAGCGAAGTCTTACTGTGACCTGTATGGTGTTCAAAGCTCTTGCCAAACACAACCTTGCACTCCTTGCCATGATGAATTTCGTGGGCATGTTTTGATGGTACTGTCAGACAAGTGAGATAAGTCACAAGAACAACACATTTTGCGTGTTTATTTATTAAATATCACGTTCTTGGGGCTAATTCCCCATGAAATTCAATTTAGTAGCAAAATCACAAAATATTTAAAAACAGCATATATTTAGAATTTCCGATAGACAATTTTTTCCGCACAGTGTTGCCACTCCTCGCTTTGAAGTCGTTCAGTTTGTTAATAAAAAAATCATTAAAGTTTTACAAAATATGAAATATATAATAAAACAAACTCGAAATTCAAAATTCCGGGATCCAGATGCGCAAGTTCATGTAAAGAGCTACGTTATTCAAACTTTGATGGTTCTAGGTACAGTGTTTTTTTCACAGTGCAAGAAACATGCATACATTGATGCAGATTCTTCATTATTTAATTTTATTAAATATAACAGGCCGATAACAGCTTGAAAAGTGATACACCGTTTATAGGTATTCAGCGCAAAATGCTGTTTCAAGACTAATATCCCATTCGGAAGTAATGTCCCTTTTGGGCTAAAAAGACTAACAACTCGACCGTTATATCCAGTTTAGGAGGATTTTGCGTGGACATAACTTTTTCCCTTGTCCCCCAAGTAAATTTTGTGTTACTTTTATTGATTTTGTCATGTAATTCTTTTATATACTTTTAGTGATTTAGTTAAATTTATTTTGTTAAATGTACACAGTTTATTTCAAAGTTAAATTTTGTCAGTTATTTACAATTTTCAGCTAGCCGGTAAAAGTAACGCTACACTGTTATATGTTGTTTTTCTAGTTTCTTCATGTGCAACGAAAATGCGGGGTAGTTTTCGTTAGCAAATCCTAAATGAAATCATTCATCTCTTTAGCCTTCATCTGCTTTGCTGTATTCAAATTAATATATAAATAAACAAATTTTATTATACTTCTCTAATAATAAGTTATATTAAATATGAAATCTTAATCATGACCTGATTTCTGACTTTATCTTTTTAGGTTCCTGCCTTGGGCGTGTTTAGCGCTGGCGATAGGTCTAGTCGTCACGTATGATCAGCCTTCACCATTCAATATTGACTACTCTCCAGAATGTGCTTTGGTCCTCAAACAAAGTAAAGGTGCTCCTTTCAAGAAGCGTTCTCTAGATGCCGGTCTCAGCTACATCTCGGAATTCGTACCCAGGTGCTTTTTCATTTTATTTAATTTCTTAAATTGAAAACTTCCACGCAATCATCTAACAGTAGTTTCTAGCCTTTATCACTGTATGAAGTGAAGCTAAATTACATTTGGAAAAAAAGGTTTCAATGTTATCATTGAACCCACTGAATCAGGATTATTACTGAATTGAATGGTATATTCATGGGAAGCACGATATGTATGTATCAGGACGAAGGTTCATAGCCTATTTACTCATAAATTATTAAGGTTTGTAGGGTTTGAAAGCTGAACTAAAGGATTTCTTCTTTTTAAATGCGGAATGCATCCTTTGAATCTCGTCTTCAAACTTTTTATATCATCTTAACTCAGTTTCTTCCAGATGAAAAGTAAAGCTCGTTGTAAAGTATAACAGATATAGCAACTTGTTGACAAATGAGCAACTATTTTAAAATTGTAAATGGGCTTCGGGTCTTGTCTTGTGCAGCCGATATGGCTCCCGACCTATGACGAAGATGAAACCATGCAGAACTGTTTACCATTCCAGTGGATCCTAGCGCTTGAAGAACCTAGAATTTTCCACAGAGATTAGAGATTAAGATAGGATTTATTGGATATTTTTAATTATTATATATTCAGTGCAGTAACAAGGAACATTATAAATTCTCCAAGAATTAAAATTTGATCCAGGATTTTGGATTCTTTTAAAAGGAGAGAACATAACTTAAAAGTTCAATTTAAGGATACTTTAAGCAGCTCTATCACCCTATCACGAAAAAACAAAATGAGTGACAATATATTATTTACATTCTGTGTATAACTGAAATTACCAATTAGACATCTGTCATCTTGTAAGTAACTTAAGCCACTGACGATTCCCGTTCATTTTCTAGGCTATTTGTATTTCAATTAGAAATAAATATTGTTCTGAGTGAAAGTCAGATCTAATTTATGTTGTATGTAGGCAGCTTTATAATTAATAGTTTGATATAACCTTCTAAACAATCCTCTGAAACAAGTAAGAAATTGTCAAACTAGTTTAAAAATTGGGGAATTTTCTCGAAAGAATAATAATAGGAGAAGAAAGGCACAATACGATTGAATTCCATATTCCAAGGTATCCTCCTCGTCAAGATTTGTGTGGAACTAGTTATAATTTCGTTCTGTATGCTTCGGTATTCAAGGCACCATCGATCTTGTTATAAATTATTCATAAAACGTAATATAGATAAAATGAACGAAAATAAGAAGTATTACGAGCAACTGTACAGATAAGGTAATTAATACTGCATCTTAACGACGGCTTAATCTTAAGTTCACTTATTTAAACAAACTGAACTGGATAAGAATTTTAATTGTTTGTGTTTTATTATAATTGTTTGTGTTTTATTATAAGTTTTATTATAATTAATTCCCATTTACTACTTTTTTAAATATGTCATTTGCTTTTTTATTTTTATATAATACCTAATTACGTTTGACATATTTATGCACATTTTCATAAATTTTACTGAATACTATGACATGTTCAAGGAACCCTGACTAGAATATTATATACAGAAAAGAGCTATCAACTTCAACATCGCAGCAAAATTAAGCAAAAGGCTAACACAATCAGAATGTGAAAAAGACGCGCAACACTTACATTGCCAGACGATCATTATATAGAACAACAGACTTAGTAAATTACTAGCAAATCTGCGATAAATACCCTTACGATAGTTTGCTCTAAAAAAGAATATAAAAATAATAAATTTTTCAAAATATTGAAATTTACTAATTATACAGTTTCGAAATGTGCAAAATTACGAGAGTATTCTTTGGAGAAGTGCAGAATTTTACAATGCGAATTTTAAGTTGCAATTATGTCCCGTATACGGTATTCTATCTTAGAATTCTGAGAGTACGCTTTTCGTTTAAACCAGCACTGTCACAGATGAGCATTGCATTGATTTCTTACATAACAACATTAATCTTAACTTGGAGGAAAGGCAAGTATTGAATTTCGTGATATGCTTGCAGGATGGAGCATCATTCGATATGGTTTCGCTTGTAAACATTGTATATTGTATAATATACTCTTAAACTGAAAGGAATGTGATAAGCTTTCCTTTTCAGCTTGATTATTATCCAGATCTTCACATTTAAAGCTTGCAATTTGGAACTATGGGAATAGTTTTTGAGATTGTTCAGTACTATTGGTTGTCAAAAGACAGGCATCGAATATCTCGTGTGAAATACATAAATTATATAAATTCAATACCATATTATGAATTTTGTACAGCTGTAAATTACAAATTAAAGATCACCATTTATATTGGTAGTATATGTATTTTTGGCTACTAAATCACTTAAAAGTTTAGCGGTTGCAGTGCGAGCCAGCGCAGTATGTCTGAAGAAAATAAACACACATGTCGACATTGATTCCAAACGAAATGTTTTGGTGTGTTCAAACCAAACCAAATTTCAATATTTGCCCGATTATTACAACTGACTATTTGCTTAATTTTAACATAGTTCAGCTATAACAGAAACTTTTTAAGATACGGTTTAAAAGAAGAAAAAATTGTTTAGAATATTTAAAGTGTCATGACTGCACAAATGAAGAATACCGCAATTCGATTAGTTGTTACTTTCATAACCAGCGTTTTTCTTTCACTTTTACAGCATTTGCTTATTTCATTATTTTTTTCACACAGCTGGCAAAATGAAAATATTGATCAGACATGCATACGCTACGAAGATATCAACCGGGCATTACATGAAGCTCGAAGGAAATTCGGTAAGTTTCAATGAATCTCTGTCAAATATCTTAAAAAAGAACTTTTTTAGAAACATTTTTCAATAAATGTTACTGTGTTTGCACCTTTAATGTAACTGACGTATATTTCAAAATTTGTATAATATACTCTTCGATTTCAAAATTTCGTATTCTACTTCATATGGACACCATTGGCACCTCAAAAACAAAATCTAACATTAATGATAAAATTCTGTAGTAACATGTGTATATTATAATCCACGCATTTTTTTTAATTCGT
>KL868978.1:0-15061 GCA_000611955.2 Stegodyphus mimosarum | reverse complement strand
CGTTCAGCTGATATGCTAATTTTTCGACTTCGTCCTTAATTTTTGCACACCAGTGTACTGTCAACATGCATTTTATAGATGATTTTTGGGTGTTTACATCATGCTAAGAGAGATGCAAATTTTAGGCAACAAATATATGAGAGTCATTATCTAGAATTTAAGTCAATTTCTTTTAGTCAAGCGAGAGCCAAACTTTTAAATGTGTTTTACTGGGGGAGGGGCAGGAAGAGAATAATTAAGCAGATTTGGGGCTTTTGCATGGTGCCGAAACTATTCCATTGATTGCCAATGAAATAACTTCGTGCTCAAAACAGTGACTTTTGCTCTTGATTTAAAGATTATAATTTTTTTATAGTTTTTTTTTCTCTTCTTCCGAATTAGAGAAATTCATCTGAATTATTTCATTATTGTTTTCTAGTTAGTTTCCAAATTCAGGTCAGCTCAAGAACTTACTAGAACAGTCTAAAATTTTATTTTAAGCTGCCAATATCAAATATTTTTCAGAGATGTTTGTTAAGAGATTACTGGAAGGTTTTTTTGCCTTTATACTATACCGAATCTTGAATTTAAAAACTTCTTGTTCTCGTATATCGATATAACATTTTTCTGACAAAGCGACATACTGGAACACAGCACTGAGAATACAACGCCAATCAATTAGTCTAAAAAAAAGGAAAAGAAAATGAAACGCAGAGGGGGAGGGAGGAATCTCCATTTCATGGGGACAAGTTGGGAGCAGTAAAATTCTCTATATCTATGTAAATCAGCTTTGTTCCGGGAAAAGTTGGTGTATAATATTGATATAAAACTGACTCTCGTCTAATGCTGCTATTGAGGACATTGAGAATTTTTAAGGGTAAAAAAATATTTCCAGAGCAGTTTTGTGTAAAATTATATTTTACAAGAGCTATTTATGACTGCTATTTCCCTGGATATGGATATTATTACTAAACATTCTGTATTTTGGTAGAAAGAGTATCGTCGATCGTTATTGCCAATACTCCATACATAATGCATAGATTTGTCTTTCCCCTCGGTGCCTTTGAATGAAATAAATCTGTGTACATTTTGTTTTGTTTCTTGTCCCTCCCCCTCCCAGAAAGCAACGACTTACAGTTGTGACTGAATCCCCACACCCGATTTGGTCGCAAAAGGTTTCGAACAACTATTCGTTTCAGACATCTAGAAATTTCTAGCGAGCAGAGACTTCAGATTCTAGAATATAAAAAAGCAAAAATATAGATTTCCGATTCCAAGAAGTGAAGTCTCGAATTTCTTTTACTAATGCTGTTAGCTGAGATTTATCAGATTTGTCTTAGATGAAGGAGTTGCGAATAAAGTTTTGTTGAATTTTTGTATGTTTATACGAGACTGTGGAGTAAAATTAACATTAGGTTGTATTAAAATTATAATTAAACAATGATTATTCATAGTTGCATCATTTATTTTGCGTTTACAGAGGTCTACTTTATATATTAAGCAGCTACATTTACTTCATTCATTACAGAATTTTCTAAAAACAAATAACAGATCTTTACAAAAAAGACTTAAATCTTGTTTTAATATGTTCCGATAATACATATACAATGCCATTTCCGCCCATATTTTATGTTTTTATATTTCAGTCAACTTGTTTATGTTTTCACTCCCGTTTGATATTCTGATTAGGTTAGCCTTGATAATTAACCTAACCTAGTCTGACTAGGTACAGATTTTTTTTATTTTTTATAGTCATTAGCTTTATTTCTTTTTTTTAAATCGAGGTACAAAATTTAGTTTATTGCTTTTTTAATACGCACATTCAATGAGGTTAATCTTTTATTTCATTTCATTTCAGAAACACCAGAAGATGTATTTTATCAACTATTAAGTTATAATTAACTTCATTTTAATTTTTTTATAAGGAGCATAATAAGTATTTTTGTGTTTGCACAATGATTAACTAATTTTATAATAAATTTTTCAAATCATATTTAAATTTCATCAATGTTATGCACAATAGTTGTCTTCAGTGCACTGTAGTGGTATATGTATAATGCACTGTAGTGGTATATGTTTATGTATAATGCAAAGATTATGCACTGTATGCATAATCTTTGTGCGGCATAAAGTAACCAGAAAAATTAAAAGACTAAAAATACAAAAGAAGAAATCTATTTTTAGGAAGAATGACATCTCAACTCTTCTTAAACCCAGTTTAAACTAGTTATTTTGTCATTTTTCATATCAAAACGCCTGAGTCATTTTCATTTACTGAGAAGACATTGTATAAAAGAATTTGCATCGAATGGAATTAAGTTATGACATTAAATTTTGTAACAAATTAGGTAAATCTGCTACCATAATATTAGAGAAAAGTCGACAGTATATGATGATGCATCGTTATCAACAATACACGTGTGTGATAAGTACAGTCGCTTTAAATGCGGACGCTAAAGCATTGAAGATGAACCAAAGATAAGGAATATGAATTCTTCAAAGTCAAAGAATGAGGAATATGAGGAGGAAATTTGTTCTTTGGTAAAGTATGGTAAATACGTAACAAATCAGCAACTTAACACATGTTTGGGAAAAGCAAAGAAAGGTATAGGTTAATTTTAATTGAAAATGTGAAAATCACGAAAGTTTATGTTCGATTTGTGTCTCGCTTGACAGAAAGGAAGAAGAGAAAAGCTTGTCTTGAAGATTTACTACTGCGAGACAGTAAAACAATTTTTTAAAGTGTATCATTGCAGGAGATGAAACCTGATGTCTACAATAGGACCCGGAAACAA
The DNA here is from genome assembly GCA_000611955.2 of Stegodyphus mimosarum. NCBI lineage: Eukaryota > Metazoa > Arthropoda > Arachnida > Araneae > Eresidae > Stegodyphus > Stegodyphus mimosarum. The sequence continues at coordinate 12,287 of KL868978.1, read as the reverse complement.
AAAGGCAAAATGCAAAGTGAAAAGGACCTTCTTCTCCCATACGAAATAAAAGCACTGATATCGAAACTGAAGACTAAGGTGAAGCAGATTGCATTTTCTGGTTACAATAGATTTATTCACAATGAAATCGTTCCCGGAAAATCAATCAATCAGTATTTTTATTCGATTAAGGCTTTTTCGATTAAGAAATAGAATAAGGGGGTTAGGAAGGAACTTTTTGATTCTGGGCAAGGGTTTCTTTTCTGCGATATTGCTAGGTCTCATGCAGCATTGTTTGTGCAACAATACTTTGTTAAATACTTAGTTGCAAGGATAATCACCCACATATTCTCCCGACGTATCGCAGATGATCTTTCCCTTATTCTAAAGCTTTAGATGGTCGTGAAAGGGTAAAGATTTGAAAACATCTCGGGTACTAAATCAAACGTTACGCGTATTTTGCTTATAAACAATATACACTTATAAACAATGTCTCGATGACCTGGAGAATCGTTGAAAAAATTGTATAGACTCCTCTGACGATTATTTTGAAGGAGGTAAATTTATTTGAACGTTAGTAATATTTTCTTATTTATAAGAAACTGTTCGATAACTTTATGGACGCAACTTCTGTAAAGGGCAGCATATACTAATTTAAGTTTTTATCTTATGAATGTATTTAAAGGATTTTTCGAAACTTTTGAAACATTTCGTTAGGTTGTGCAAACAAGTACTTATCATTAAACGTAAGTGCACTGTTCTACAGCGATGAATGAAAATCTTTAATCGTCAGTGGCCAATGATAATGAATCTGACCGTCACCAACGTTCTTCTTCGTTTATGTTTTCAGTCAGTTTAAGTAACATATCTAAACTTATTTAATCACCCATAACTCATTGGTGACCACAGCTTGGATATGAACCGATGCCCCAATATTTACAAAATAAATTTATGTTGCAAATCTACTCCACTGCTTCACAGTGGCTATCTATGACTTGACCTTCACTAACCGTAAGCCTGTTAACCAACAACTAGCCAACATAAGTGTATTTTATTTTCATTTTAATTGAAAAATCGAAATTTTCTCCACCGCTCTCACATCGTGACCTACTGGTTATTGGAATGGAACAATGAATGTTAACCTTACAGTCACTAACGATTATATGGATGTCGGTGTGTTTTTGTCTAATTTTACTGCGCCTTAGTGGCTTATGGGATGCTTGCCGATGACCTTCAATCTGTAGGTCATTGGTGATCAACAACTTTGATGGACATCTTTGACATTTGTAGGATTTAATTTTAAAACATACCTAAATTTATTGAAGAGTCCCACACCGCTAATACATTAGTTGATCCCAAATGATCCTCAAACTATAAGCCACAGATGACCGGTAGTTTTAATGGGTAACAGTGACTAATAATCTTACATATATGATAGGCCCATGTATACCTCGATTAAATCTTAACTGAAACATTTGTCTAAATAAGATGCACTGTCCTCCACAGATGTCCCATTGGTTGATCAAAAGGTAACTTTCAACCTGTAAGTTATCGATCAGCAAATGATTTAACAGCGATTGGTACTCTTCCATTTAATTTTATTTTAAAAATTTATCTAAATTTTCTGCATTGATCTGGAGTGATGACCTATGGGTCAACCGCCATGGGCGGTCACCTTGTGTATAACCAATGGCCAACAACCTTGACAAGTGCGCTCCGAATTAATTGAATCCTTTCTTAATTAACTGCACCACTTTACATCGAAAACTCACATGAATCAAAAGTGACCCCAATCTATAGGTCACTCATGACCAACAGCCTTTATCAGCACTGATCTGCTTTCATTTAATAATTTTAAATGAAAAATCCATTTACATTTGTTGTACCGTCTCACACAAGTAACATATGGGTTGATCTGAATTGACCAAAATCTTGTAGGATTCTGATGACTAATAGCCATGACGACTTCACAAATATCTTTCGGTTTAATTTCTACACTAGAAATATTATTAGTTTCAACAATATATCTAAATTACATCTAATGTTGAGTCATTATTCTAATATATTAATCATCCTTTGGAAATTCACTGAAATACAAATTTTGATGTCTAAAAGGCCTTCAGAGGTTCTTTCAAAATCTTTTGGACCGTTATATTCATTATATTATCTTATGTTATCATCTTACACTATTATTCATAAAGCTTGGCAAATGTTGCCATTGAGTGAAACATGAAATCGCTAATTTATTTTCCATGCGTCGCAGTATCTACTTAACGAGATGAGCAATTTAAAACCAACCAAATATTTTTATATTTTTAATGTGTATTTTTTAATCGACAAAATTCAAATATTTTAAATTTGCAGCACAGCCAACTGATAATTTTAAGGACATGCGTAGCACCGCTATAATAAATACAAAGTGTTCTTAAAATTATGTTAAGGACCTAAAAGATTTTTTTAATGTTTTTTGCTTTCTGGATCATCATGCATATGAAATTAATATGCAAAAAAATAATAAAAGCTGTAATGATATAATATTTAAAATTTTTGTTTTCTTAATTAATAAGTTATAAAATACTTCCATAAGAGAGCTTCCATGAAAGAGGATAAATGCTTGCATGGATAACTTTATAGAAGAAAAATTACTTGTTATTTAGCATTTATTTGATTTATTTATATTTAGTATTTAATATTTATTTATTATTTTAGTGTTAATTTGATTTCGACAGAAGCAGAGATCTCCCTTCCAACTCCAGGAATCGAAAGGAGGTTGACGACTTTAGCCAAACTATTGCTGCTCTATCTCAGAAGCAGATAAAAATATGAACATTTTTCAGTTCCTTCGAACTTCAGTATTAATTTGTGTGTATTTAAAATCAAAATGCAGTTAAATCTGAGTATAGAAGCATAAAAAAGCTTATGATTAAAGTAAAACTCATGTATATAAATGAACGAATACAAAGTAAAAAAAAACAGTTCAAAACTAAATCTAGTTGCGCACTGATAGCCGCAACAAGTAGTGGTAATAATGCGAGATAAAATAAAATAAAGTAAAACGAATAAGCTTGTTTTATACATCTTTTCCTAGCAGATAATCCAAAACCTGTTCTAATATGTGTGTGTGTATATATATATATAATATCAAGATTTAATTATTACATTAAAATGAGTCTAGAAGAAAGAACATACGTCAAAACTGCAACAAAGTAAGTAAAATGACATAATCTTATTGCTTGAGTTTGATAAAAAAATTAAGGTCAGGTCTTGATTTTTGAAATTTCAAAACTCTGAAAACTGTTTGTATATATATTTATATATATGTCGGTAGGTAGATAACTAACTAAAAGCAAAAACTAAAAACGTAAAATCTTAGACGGCGTTAAATATATTCCAAAAAGTATTAATGTAAGTTAATTATGTACTTTTTGTTATAATTTTTTAAAAAAATAAAACCTCAAAATTTTTATAATAATTCTCTACCTATCAGAAACATTTGTGCTTTGAAAGGGACTAGTTATTTCAAATATGTGACACATTCATTTTATATTTTTTCAAAAATAATTATTCCAAACTTATCTTTAAAGAAAATAAAATTAAATTCACGGTTCTTTGCTTATACTTAGTACTGACTTACTTATATGTTAATATGACTTTAATGACCTGACCTCAAATGCTTTAGGTGTAAGTAAAGATTCGCTATCCTTACCTTTATATAAGGAATAAAATTTATAAGCTCACAACCCTAAATGAAGTTGCATTAAATTCCAGAATTACATTCATTTGAGAAAGATCATACACCAAATCTCAATTACCAAAGTTTCGTTCAACAAATTTACATAAACACCTCTTTGCGATCTCTGCTTCAGAACTACTCATCCCGTACCAGTCGCTTGTTGTTTAGGAGCTTTCAAGATAAGCTTTTATCTTCGCGCGGAGTTTACACTCGTTCACTAACATGAACCAATGAATATAAAGTTAATTTGGGGGTTAGTTGTGGAAATTTTGCATAACACCGATTAGCGAACAGCACGAAAATGCACTCTCAATCGATCCCTTAAGTCCCATTCTGGATATATTTATCGTCACCACAGCTAATACTTGGCGATATCGGCGCCTTTATAACCAGCCACGTATTCGGGGCTCTGTTTTAGATTATCCTGTTGCTGGTTTTCACAAATTTAACTTGCTTATCTCAGCATGGGCAGATCCAGTCAGTGGTTAATAAAATGATAAAAATGATTTATGCTACTTTCCATCTTGCAAGTAACCAGAACGAATTGTCTGTTGTATTATTTTCCTCAAAAAATATTTATCTGTTAATCATAGAAAATATTCTCAAAAATTTAGTGCTTTATTCAAAACATGCGCTTTGAGAAATGCTCTTCTGAATGTTTGTAATAATGCGCCTTTCTAGGTTTTCATTTGCATATGAGTGAAAACATGGTACCTTAAATGTAAAGTTTTGCCTGGAAGGCCTTTAATATGTTACTTAAATAGACTAGATAAGAAATAAACAACATTTAGCCTCAAAGTTTCTGAGACAGTGACAATGAAAATCACAAATGTTAATTCCAAAAATATGCTAAGAATGCAATACTATGCAAAAGAATACCAGTGCTGAATAAATAAGCATAGCAGGCTGGAATGTTTGGAGTTCAAGACACCTTTCAATGAATTTAAGAACGAAATGAACATAAACTTCATAATAATGATTCTTTGATCACGAATTCTCGTTTTTTGCAATCTTTCTGAACTCTTTTTCTTTAAGGATACATTAGAGATATTGTTTAATATTTCAGGCATAAAATATATTATTTCGTTTAACTTAGGCACATATAACAGCATTTTTACTGATCCTTTCATTTTAGTCATCTTATTAGCTCTCATTTTATTCTTACTTAACTAAGACTAAAGATTTCGTAAAATATTCGGATTTTATAAAATGCTAACAAAGAACAGCATTGTCTATCAGGTATATTAAACATTCATTACAAACTATTAGAAGGCTAAACATCTCAAAACGCCTTCCAGAAATTCAAGTCCATGAGCTTGTAGAGACATTAGGATTTTTGAAGTAGGAAACACGAGAAATGAGCAATGCCTTGCCGGAACTCGAACCTGGACCTCTCGAATATACGCCGAATGTGCTACCGTTACACCACGAAGACATGCTGTGATGTATCGAGAACTTAATCGTAATCGAACTTAGAACTGGCTTGCACCAAGCATCGCCAAGCGCGCGAAGCGATTGAAACCAGAAATGAGACTGTGGAAGCCGGTCTTGGGAGTTGTACGTGTGTATGCGAGAGGTGATGTGTTTTGTATATTAATAAAGTATCATGTAAACTAAAAACAGTGTCTTGTGCTATAAATACATGATAAAGACACAATAATACTGGCGACTAGGATGGGATATTGAATTAATACAGTAAACTAAAGCTCTGATGGAGAAACTTATTTCACTTATCTCTCCACAAACGAATAATTCGAAACTTTCGGTTAATTTCGAAGAATACAACGAACGTGAGGAACAATTTGATTCACTTTTAGAAAGATTCGGAAGTTATTTAGATATACAAAATGTTCCACGCGATAAACGTGGGAAAGTACTGATTTCTAGCTTGTCCGGGAAAACGTATAGTCTTTTAAAAAACGTGCTGGCTCCTGATAATCCTTCCGATAAAGATTATGATGTGTTAAATATAACATTGAGAAATCATTTAAATTCTAAGACACTTATAATTCCTAGCAGGCATGTATTTTTAAATCGAAAACAGCACGAGGGGGAAACAATTAGTGTGTATATGCAGAGTTAAAATCACTTGTCATACCGTGTGCTTACGATCAGAGCATGTTAAATACGATGTTGCTGGATGTGTTTGTTAGTGATCTAAGAGATAGGGCTATTCTGAATAGACCTTTTGAGCAGGATGATATCAGTTTAGATTACAATTAAAAAATAGCTTTGGCAATAGAAAAGCGTTAAAAGGTGCAAACGAAATAATTGGGAAACCAGTAGTAGAAATTTAAGAGTGTAGTGCTAGAAATAAAGGTTAATCTAAGTCGATCGCTCGAAAACAAAAGTTTGAAAAACAAAGCTTCTCAGCTAAAAGTGGTAAAGGCAAAATGTGACATTTTGTAAGAAAATCGGGCGCATTGAAAGAGTATACTTTAACACTAAAAACCCTGAAAGAAAAAAGGCAAAACAAAAACGACTAGATGCAGGAAATGAAAACACAGTTCTTATAAACAGTATAAATTCCATGGAGGTGAAAAATAGGAAACAGCCCATAATGGTCCAATTGAACATAGAAGGAAAACCAGTAGCTATGGAACTGGACACAGGAGGTTGCAGTATCAGTAATGAGTTTAAAAAATTTCCGGCAAATTTCGAAAAAGAAAATTCAAAATACAAGTCTAATATTTAAAATGCATAATGGAGAAAAGCTGATACCGTTAGGATTTGCTACAGTTAATATAAAATATAAAGGTCAAAGCAAAAACTTAAATCTTTGCATTGTTAAAGAAAACCTTGATACAACATTTGGTCGCGAATGACTTTCAGAGATAAATTTAGATTGGCCCTCAATAAGTCAATTTTTGTCTCTCAGAAAAGTAGTTTGAATAAATTATTGGAACAATATAAAGAGATTTTTGACGGAAAATTAGGGTTGATAAAAAATTATGAGGTTCAAGTTGAATCAAAAGCAAATGTTTCACGAGGTTGTGTAGAACTAGGCAACTACCTTTGCGTTAAAAGGCCGGACTGATACTTGGGCTGAAGAAACTGATAACTTGAAGAAGGAGGGTATAATCGGAACGGTTCAACCATCAGAATAAACTCTGGTAGTACCGATAAAAAAAAGTTAAGGCGGACGGCTCTATATGACTTTGTGCCGACTACTCGGTGGCAGTAAACCCAAATATTGTTATGTATTAACGGCCTTTGCAGACTATTGAGAAAATAATTTCATGTTTAAGTGGGAAAAGCATTTTTCAAAAATTAATTTTAAGCATGCTTATTTATAAATGAAAGTACACCCTGAGACTCAAAAATTGTTAACAATAAACACACAGATTATATAAGCGTAAGAGATTAATGTTCGGGCTAAATACAGTACCGGTAATCTGGCAACGTTACATTGACGGACTATTCCAAGGAATGGAAGGGTGTGAAGTCGTCATGTATGATATGCGAATTACACGGTCTGATGATGATGCACTTTTAAATACTTCAAAAAATTTCTTCGAAAAATGTAAAACTCATAGGCTAAAATAAAATTTGGAGAAAAGTCAGTTTTTTCAGGATGAGATACAATTTTAAGTCATAAAATTGATGCTAATGGTTTGCATAAAACTGATGAAAAATATCAGCGATTGCTAAAGCCCCCTGATCCAGAAATGTCCAGGAAATTCAAAGCGTTTTGAGATTAGTTAATTTTTATGGGAAATTTTGCTCAAATTTAGCAACAATCGCAAATCCCTTATACCATTTAACTAAGAAAAACTCAAAATGGGTTTAGACAAGGGATTGTCAGAAGGCATTTCTAAACATTAAAAAAGAATTGTGTTAACAAAATGTTTTAATGCATTACTATCCAAAATTCCCTTAACGTTAGCAATTGATGCATCACCAGTGGGGTTAGATGCGGTACTTTCTCACAAACTTCCTAATGGAACTGAAAAGCCAATTGCATATGCATCTGGGACACTCACAGAAACGGAGAAAAAGTATTATCAAACTGATAAAGAATCCTTGTCAATCATCTGGGGAATTAAAACACTTTTTCCCTACTTAAAGGCAGGAAACTTACGTTAATTACAGATCATATACCTCGTGTTGTAATTTTCGGCTCAAAGAAAGACATGCCAGTTTTGGCAGCAACAGGTCTCTTGCATTACGCCGTGGTCTTAAAGTCATTCCAATTCGACATTATTTGCCGTAAAACGAACGAACATTGTAATGCTTATTTTCTATCAAGATTACTGACAAACTCAGAGCAACTGTCCATTCAGGATGATGTAACTATTTTCCAATTACAGCAGATTGAAACTCTTCCAGTCACTGCTAGAGGTTTGGCTAAAGAAACTGAGATTGATGCATAACTCAGTCCTCTGATACGAATACTTCAAAGCGGCGATGAATTCAAAGGAAGGGAGATGAAGTATAGTCTCCAAGATGGCTGTATTATGTATGGCCAGCGCGTTTGTACTTCAAAACAAGACCGTGAGAATGTTTTGAAAGAGTTGCACAACGGACACTTAGGGATTATAAAGATGAAAGCAATTATCAGATTTTACTTGCTTTGTAATGGTATAGATAAGGATAGGGAAAATACTTCCCCAAACTGTTCTGAATGTGCAAACGTAAAATAGATTCTCCGAAAGTTATGCAGTTCATCATTATGCAGAACCTATTTTTGAGATATGTTTTTGATAATCGTCGACGCTCACTCAAAACCGCCAGAAGCCTATCCTATGAAATCAATCTCGACTTTCAAAACAATAGAATGTTTGCGGGACTGTTTTGCATGATTCGAATTACCAGTACTGTTAGTGAGTGATAACGGGCCACAGTTCACTTCACATGAGTTTAAGATATTCCTACAGAGTAACGGAATAAAGCACGAAACCACAGCGCCATTTAAACCATCGATTAATCGGCAAGCTGAATGGTATGTGTTTAATCTGAATGGTATGGTTCTTAAGCAATCCCTTAAAAACCATGCAAAATTACCCAGGAACTTTGAGACAAAAACTCAGTATATTTTTAATGCAATACAGAAAAGCTCCGAACTTAACTACTTTACAGAACCCTGCAATGCTAATGCTGAAGATGTAAATTCGAACAAGAATTGACTTATTGAGACCAGATCTCAAAAGGGGGGTGGAAGAGAGAGCTAGAAAAGGAACCTACGAGTTTACAGATCGAGGATTTGGGGTTGGTGATAAAGTAGCAGTAAGAAATTATCGCCAAAGTAATAGACGATAGATATTTGGAACCGTCCAATCCAAGGATGGACAGCTACATTACACTATAAATGTAGACGGTCAGTTATGGCGGTGACATGTCAACCAGATGAGTGATGAAGAAAACATAATTGATGAGGGCTGCATACATCCACCTCCAGCTCTCGCTATTTCCAAAGAGCGCGATGAGAGTGGAATTTCAGAACCATCCGAAGATAACAACCACCAGATAAATGACTCTGTGTCGTCTTGCGAGCCAAAGATGTTACCAGAAGTTCCATCCACTTGACCTACTGCTGATACAACCAGGTTACCAAAGAAACCAGCTATGCCCCAACCTTTGCATCTGTCCACCAGAATTGAACGATCCCCAAATAGACTGAACTTCTGATTAAGGAGGAGGGATGTGGTGTATCAAGAACTTAATCGTAGTCGAACTCAGAACTGGAGTACGCCAAGCATCGCCAAGAGCACGAAGCGATTGAAACCAGAAATGAGATTGTGAATGCCGGTCTTGGAAGTTGTACGTGTGTATGCGAGTGATGATGTGTTTTGTATATAAATAAAGTGTCATGTAAACTAAATGCAGTGTCTTGTGCTATAAATACACAATAAAGACACAATACATGCAGAAAGGAGGGTGAAAATACTTTGTATACTCCCCCTTTTAAAGGGTGTCGGTGGGATTAGGGGACCCAGTCGCCAAATCCTGGTGACGAACAATCATCACCCACCACCTTTTAGTTCAGGCACCACTGTAGAGTAGTCGAAGTCATTATTTTGAAGCAGGAGACATGAAAAATTAGCAATGTCTTCGCCGGCTTCATCGAACCTGGACCTCTCGAATGCGCGTCGAGTGTGCTGACCGTTACACTACGAAGGCAAGCTGAAAGGAGGGAGAAAATACCTAAAAAGCCCTTTTGTACTAAACCTCATGCGTAAAGAAAATTTCCGTGATATTCTAATTCCGCTATTAATTACCCGATATATGCAGCTACAAGTACAGTAAATATTTCTCTTCTGTAAAATAACTGTTATGTGGTGCAGTTCATAATAGTCACCAGCAATGGCATTGCATTTACGCTATCTTTGAATATATATTTCAAAGCTATTCGATATAAATTTAAAAATGCAATGCTATGAATGCATTTTTTGTTATAATACTCATAAATTTCATATTTCTAAGGTATGCTTTGCATCCAATTAAATATCCCCACTACCTCACCATCTGATACGAAACTTTATACTCTTGCTCGAAGAGTTTGTAAAGTGAGTTTGAACTTACTTGTAATCATAATAATATGTTAGAGAGAAGGCAGTTAGGTTATTTGAAGCTTTTCATAAAGAAGAGATCATTTCTATCCTTTTCTTGAACGAAAACACATAACGCAGCGGACTGGTCGGTAAACTGATTACTTAAAGTACCTTTTAAAGTTAATAATTCTTAATACTAACTTCCCAAATAATGGAAAATTCGAAGAATGAATATGCTTATAGTTGAACAACATGCACATTAATTTTCGTATACCATTAAGTTCACTCTCTGTTCTCTTTTTGTTCATTTATTTTAACAATCCACAAATCTTACGAATTTCATTTCTGCTTAATATGCCAACAATAACATTCATCAAAAAGTCAGGTCCTGTTCATTAGTCAGTCAGTATACTTAATCAGCTTTGCACTCAATCAGTGATTATTTACGAAGATGGAAAATGAGCATTAATTCCACTAAAAGTTCTCTAGTCCTTTTTCAAATGTGTGCAACCAACGACTACGTCTACAGTGTTAGGATTGATAAACAGAAATTTCCTCATAAGGCTGTTAAGTGCATAAATTGGTTTAATTTTTAAATATAAAATTCACTTTAAGCAGCAAAGCCATGCAGAGAATAAAACTCTTGAAACATAGGAAAATAAAAGGAATTTATACTTCTCCATGCAACACAACTCCGTACACTGGAAAGAGTAGGTAATTGCAGCCCGAAGCAATCGTACCATGTTGAAATTTGTATGGAGAAAAAAAATTGTTATTAATGTTAGACTCCCCGTGGTTTGTGTACAACTCAGCTTATCACGCAAATTTTAAAATACAGCATACGAACAACGACAATTCATACAACTGATATGTCAAGATTTTATCATAATTAAGAGATTCATAACAAAGCGGTCTTAAATAATAAGTACTATCTTCCTGTAGTTCAAAATTAGAGGCTGCTTTATACCATCTTTCTCAATGAAAGCAGATAATTATCATCTACAGTTAGTGGCAATGTTCTAGTAAATAAATCATACCTCGAGTCTTCTTGCATATATTTAAATAGGCCTAAGATCTGCTTAGAGGTATGCAAGATGAGGCCTTTAGCAGTCAGATCACATAACCAAAGCTCTTTCGATCTTCCCAACGTTTTCACATAGAACTAAGACAAAAAATGAGATAGCGCTGAAATAAAATATCTTGTTTGTTGAAAGACGTATCTATTTGTGCAAAAGTAAATTTACTAAATTTTGATAACATTGTCGACAACTTAAAAAACGAAAATAGGGAAGTAAACAAATATAACATAATACAACGAGTATAGTTTATATATTAAACGGATTTATATATTAGCTTATATTTATTAATAATAATTAAACAATTCTTAATATTCGTATATAAATATATATTCATAGCAATAAAAATATTTATATAAGAGTATTTTTGAAGCAAACTGATTACCTGAGTAACCTTAATTTCAAATTTATTCATTGAAAATGCATTAGCATGTAATATAACAACAGTAAAACTTCCGTTGTCCGATTTAAATATCCGAAACTCCAATTATCTAGATGGTTTATGCTTTTTTTCTAAGCCAAGTCAGAGTAAGCTTGATTTCTCCTTTTTAATTTTTTCCTTATATTTAAATTATATATTTAATAATATATTGGTGATAATATAATTGAAAGTGTTTATTTTTATTATGTTATCATGTTTCATCCAAATAAAAATGCAGCTTTAATTTTTGGAAAAAGAATTATGCAATTTATTTTAAGATAATAAAAAATAATTTTGTTATTGTAATTTAAATATTTTTAGTTTTAATGCGATAAAAGTAAAATTATATAGCTATATATATTTAAGCTATATTATTGAGAAAGTTGGCAAATTTTCTATTTCTTGTTGAGAGAAAAAAACTAGAAAAACTAGTAGAAAAATCTGCGTGTAATGCTGCAAAATATATACCATCTAATCTGGGAAATGAAATATATGAGAGAATCATTTAAGGACTGTAAGAACCCTGATCCCCTGCCTATTTCCATTTTTATGAACTTGCAAATTTTATAATATACATTTGGAACAGA
>KL868977.1:0-14910 GCA_000611955.2 Stegodyphus mimosarum | reverse complement strand
CAAAATCGCAAAACGAAAGTAATAGTCCTTCGGGACTAAATCCCTTTGGACTAATTATAAAAAATATTTGCGGCAACACAAACTTTCTGGTTGCAGTCTCAAAGCAGCTAGTTTATGTAGTCAGCTGTAAAAAGCTGGAAGTAATTGCTTTTAAAGTAAATAAGTTACCCCAATTCTTGCAACAGTAATATATTCGAAGATCTTAAGGGATTTAAGGTATACAAGCTTCTTTTAAAAGCCATTTTTTGAGCTAGGATATTAGGAATAATTTCAGCGTGGCATCAAGAGCTTCAAGAGAGGACACACAATTTCCATAGATTACGAAGAGATGATTTCTGACCTCAGATATTGCAGCCCATTACATCCCGACGTGTTCAAGTAATTAATATCCGATAGCTGATGAACTTATCAACTGTAACTCGTCAGCACATCTCTTACTCCACTGTAGCGTATTCACGTTCTTCTGAGAAAGATGGGTGCCCTGCTGGAAGAGATTGTTTTCTTCAAGGACACAGAAGCCATTTGAATTTTTGACTAGTCAATAGTGATATTCTTACAGACCGTAGTTTTCATGTAGTATTTTAATAACAGCCATCAGTTCAAGGATATTTTCATACTGTATAGTTTTCGTATTGTATTTTTATAATAGCTATCAGTCCATGATAACCAACATGCAAGTGGCAGTGGCATGTTTAGATTCTATGGTGCATATGCCAAGCAATAGCTTGGCTAGGAACGGTGCTATTCTGATGCATCTGTCGATGCGATATACAAAAAATGTGTTTCATCTCTTCAAGCAGCATTTTTTACTGCATGGTCAACTCAAGATATTGATGGATCGCTGTGATCGTAAATGTCGATGTTGCTGGCTTAAAAGAGGCTTCTACTGCGGAGTCACATATTCGTCAAAACGTTAGAACATGTGGGCTCAGATACGTTTGTGCTCGGACTGGCATTGTATTTAGTTGCCATATGAGCCACCAACAACCGCTTATGTTTCTTCAGCAAGTGGAAGAGTCTCCGATGTACACTGTCGTTGATCAGCTGTAGTGATCTAACGCTTCGGCTTCTCTTGCCAATTTCTGAGGATTTGGTTTTATTTTTCATGAATACTAATAATGGCAATTCGCGATCACACAACGAGGACTGCCATTTCGAAGACCCGTGTTCCCAACCTCTGAGTTATCGCTATATGGCAGTAATCAAAATCACTTAAATTAACAGACTTGTTCATATACCCACTTCCAATCGACGAAAGGATTCAACAATGCTCCCGGCACCCATTAAATAACATTCATATTGCATACCCTCTACCTTGTTCGGGAGAACATGTTTTCACAGTGTAGGAGTGGTCATACTGTTCTGACCCTTCACGTAGAATCTAAAAACAAGCATCATTTGATTAACAAGGGATCTAACTAACAAAATTGTCAGCGTGATTAACCGTCTGAATGTTGGAGATAAAATTTCCTTTTTTTTTAAGTTTACCATCTAGAAGCAGGCTAATATGGAATTCTACTTCCTAACTAGCATCGGTAAGGACATCAAACAAACTTGGAAAGACCGGTGTTTTCCAATAACATTGCAGCGAAAATAAAGCGGAAAAAACATCACAAAGGAAACAACGTAAAGAGAAAATATCGTCGTATAAAAGCATCATTGCAGAAAGAAAAGCAAAAAAAAACATCGCAGTTATAAAACGCCATGGTGCAAGATGTTACAGTGGACAATAAAATAGTGACACTGTTTGGCAGTCTCAATTCACCACAGTGAAAATATACAGAAGCTACAAAATATCGAATACCGAAAACGTTGTAGAATTAGGCACATTTTGTGTCTAACAATTTCATAATTATCTCTCTCTATGACGATCAGCGCAGGTTCAAATCATTTTGGTCTCTTGTGAAAATGGTATTGTTAGAGAGAGGATGTTTAATAAAGATTACCAAACTCAAAGAAGGCAAAAATTATTTGTACTGTAGATAGACTTCACAGCATATTATTATTTATATGTGTTGCACTTTTGATTTACAAGAAACAGTCATAATTATGTTTACTAAAAAATTATAATTATTTAATAAACATCCGCATTATCACTTTATAGGAATTAGAAAACTTGATAGCTTCAGAACTCTCTTAAAAATTATTTTAATATAATAAAATACCAAAATGTTTTTGTAGTAAATTATCAGTTACTTTTGTATAAGTAACAAGAACAATAAGTTCTTCCACGATTTTTCAGATAAATACAGCAGAAACGCTTAAAAATATGAAAATTGTGAGTTGAAATTATTAATGAACAATGCAGATATACAGGTACCTCATAAGATATTAAACTTCACATTTATCAACAATTAAAACTCATATCGAAGAAAACTGTGCTTTCTCTCTTACTAATCTTGCAACTAAAACACAGTGAACCCTCTCATAGCGACCAAATAATCCAGATGACTCGGTCTGAGAGTAATAAGCGTTTCTGAAGAGCATTAATTAACATCTTTATTTAAACACCTACTCCCTAAGATGACTATATTAACATAGACCACAACTATCTGAAACCGTGAGCCGTCCTCTTAGAGTGGCTTCTATGTGCTCAAAATAATACTGTACACTCAAAACTACGTGCTTCATAGATTTCTGAACGCGTTAGGCACATAAAACGCACATTTCTGCAGAACTCTCGTCATTTCATGTTTTGTAACTTTTTTTTTCTATGATGTTTTGAAATTATGAAATTTTGCCATCATTTCATTTCTTAATTTCGTTTCGTACCACAAAGTCTCATAACTGCGAATTTTTCTCCTAGCTTTCTTCTCTGTCACTATGGTTTCTATGACGATATTTTCTCACTGCGTTATCGTCGCAAAGTGATTGCTGCAATTATCGCCTCTAACCAGAAAGATCTGGTTTTTAACTACATTGAAGCAAAGCATTTTAAAGCGTTTTTTATTCAAGATCAAAATATCTGAATAAAAACGATTTGGAAATTGCTCAATAGCGCATATAAAAATTAACTTTGAACAAAAGGGACAGATGAGATTCCAAAATAGATAATAATCAAAGAACAGAATGAAATATATTCGCAGATTCGAATCTCTTCAGAGCAAATGGATCTCAATATTAAACAAAGTGAGCTTATTTTCTAATGTCTGAAGCATTATATGAATAAAATATGCTGATGGGGGCAAAAGCTAAGATTTTCGAACTTATCTAGATAACAGTATCTCTGGTGACAGAAATTGCAGCAGTTAGTGTATATGCAATGTATTAATAAAATTTATTTTGCACTCATTTATTTTTAATCTTCATAATAGAATGTTCTAGAGTAAATTCAAAATTTAATAATTCATCATATATGAACTGTCGACCTATACTTTTCATTATGCCGATATCATTTCGAAACTACATCGAAGATACATTTGAGTAATTTAATCAAGACATGCTTATAAATAGGTACATCATCATCATCAGTATATAACATCGCTTGATATCCGTTTTTAACACCGTGAAAATTCAGAAATATAGCAGATCAAAACTGGATAGTAGTCACCAGTCGACGATCTACATTGAAACTATTTTTCTACTGCTTTTGTTTTCCAAAGATATGCACTTTTTCCTCATTGATGATTTTCACATTATATAGCTGCATTAAATTTATTCATCAAGCATTGCTTTAGTTGTTTTACAATGGGTCTTAATTTAAGAAACTTCTTGGTTTTTATTTTCCTTAAAGATACTTTTCCTTTGAGATCGTATTTCGGTATATTTATATGTCAAACATAAATCTTCAAAAAACTTTGAAAAATTTATTAATAAACTTGAATTTTATCTCTTCAAAAAACTAATTTTGCCAAAAATATCAATAAAATCCTTTATTCCTTTAAATATAAAAATTAAAATAAACTGCACTATTCATGGCTTATCTCACTTGTCTGATAGTAACAAGAAAAACCAACGAAATTTATCGTGGCAAGGAGTGCAAGATTGCGCCTGTCGTTAGCAGAGTCTTGTGCACCATACAGGCGATAGTACGACTTTTCTCCATTCTGTCTCCAATTCTGATGCATCCCGGGGAAAGGAGCTCGTGCCTGGTTTCTCGGCGTAAGCACCCCATGGAAACAGGACGAACTTCTCCCACTCCTCTTCCACTACCAGCAACGACCTTCGACATATCTAGAGTGCCTCCATACGGCATAGACACTATACATTTACAAACATCCATGCCTTCTCCGGAATTCGAACCAGGGCTCTTCGCTACGGCATTCTAACCTGGGCCCTTTGGTACACCGTAGCTAACCACTCTCCCGGCTGGGAGGCTCAAATGAAATTTAAGAGCCTTATTAGTGACTGCAGCCATTTTATTTTCATTAAAGATATGCAAACACAAATATAGTTAGAAATAACAAAACCATAACAAAAGTGAATCTTAAACAACAACTTAGCAAAACATAAAAAATATGTCCATCACCAAGACCAACATGCTATTAGGGGTAAATTTAAAATTACTGAAAATAAAGAAACACAAAACCTTATGATAAAAGGAACGAAGTATCGACTCATCAGCAGAATTTTCAAAAATGCTTGTCTTAAAAAGCATTATTTACAGCCTTATAGCACATCCATAAAAATTGCGGTAAATAAAAATAGCTCATTGAAAAGTTTATTGAACGGAAAAATAACATTATTGAAAAGGCATAAAATAATGTAATAAAACCTGCATTAGTACAATTTGTTAATAATAAAATTCAGGCTTTCGATCAAAAGTTGAAGATTTGTGGAATTTTTGTTACAGTAGATTTAATCTCTAAGTTAGGCCTCGGCAAGCTGGGACCCTGTGGTAGCCGTATAATTTCAAATAACCCCCTTGAGTTCTGAAAATAAAGTATAATATATAAAAATAAATTATAAGACGCAAATATGAAACGAACATTTAAAAAAGATATTAAAAAATAAACTGATAATCAATAATAACATTTTGTTTGATTACAGAGTAGCAGTAATGAACATGCATTTTTGTTTTTTAAAAGTAAAAATTGTAATTTTTAACTGAATTTAAGAATAAATCGATAACTTTGGCAACGTCGATTCATAATCTATAATTCAAGAAGGAAAATGAATGGCGAAGCCTTTTTGTCCGCTTTCGATTCAATGTATAAATGCGAGCAAATATTTTTACACATGAAATTTATTTTAAGTAAGAACAGGTGCAGCTTATCTAGCAAAACTTCAGATGCTTCCGTTCATCCTAAGACGACTTATTAATTATAAACCTGTCTTGACTAAACTAACACTATAAATTCAGCATTAGGGTAAACAATGATATCGAAGAAAAGAATAAAGTTCACTCAGTTCTTAATTTAGTTATATTCGTTTTAACAAAAATTATAATTATAATTATATAATTTTAATGTTTAAAGCATATTCTAATTATTTTCTCAATAAAATTTGTCTTATTATTTACCAAGAATGAAAACTAAATTATCACTGAAACATTTTAATACACATATTTTAGTTGATTTTGACCCGCATCCAAAAGACGTTGCAGATGGCTAGTCTAAATCTTACACAAATTTCATAAAAGTCTTGTTAAATTTCCCTTTATTGTATAGAATTAATAGACAGAATAAAGCGAAAAACATAAGAAAGCGAAGATAACTGAAAACCTTTGTCTGCATAGAGCCAACAAAGTCAACCAAAATCGAAACTATTGCTGAATCATTAAAAATAACACCAATTGGTTAAATCATTAAAAGATAAGTTACAAAATACACTATGATTGGAAATATCTTTACACCAACCCTCCCATTGGATGAAATACACTGTGTTCCAAAAGTTAAGGAAAAGCAGGTTTTTTGTGTCTAATCTGAGAATGAAGCAAGATAGGAAAAAGAAATTTACAGGGCATGTTCATTAAACAGTTTTTTAATCAATGCGACATAGAGTATTTCTAAAGTTCAACACAATCAGGAATTACAACAAAAAATGTCATTCTTGGCAAAGAAATCCAGTTTTGGAGAAACAGTATATCACAGTTTTTTTATCATTGACAGTTTTGGGGACAAACGGGGTGGTAACACTACAAAACTGGTTTCTAATAAGGAATATGTCCAGCCGTAGCTGCAATACATTGGCGGCAGAGACATTCCATGCTGTCAATTAAGTTGCCGGTCAGTGAATCGGAAGCAACAACCAGACATGGAGTAATCCTTGTTCAAGTTCATCTAAAGACCTTGGAGGACGACTTAAAATGGCAATCTGTCTTCCAAGGGAGTACTAAAGATGCTCTATCGGGTTCCGGTCTGGGGATTGAGCTGGCCATTCCATCCGCTCCATACCGTGACCTTCATCAACCTGAGTTTGATGCGGTCGCGCATGGTCGCATCCATCAGAAGAAATCTAGGACAAACGGCAGCGGCATATGGGTGGTCATATTGAACAAGGAACTCGTCTCGATATCTCATACCTCTCAAAGTTTCTCCTCGGAGCATAAGCAGATCAATGTTACCACCGAGAAATATTCCAGCCCAAACCAAAACACCACCACAACTGTAACTGTGTCTTTCCACAATGTGAAACTGGTTGTATCTGGCGCGGTGTTCTCTCCAGACCAGCTGACGACCTGAATCACGCCCCAATGTGACCTGGACTCGTCTGTGAAGAGATCAGACGCCCATTGTTGTGACTGGTTCAGGAGACGTGTTCTCTTGCCCATCATAAACGGGCACCTCTGTGTCCTCGGTTCAAGAAGACATAAACAACTGGTCGTCTTGCATACACACCCCTATTGTGCAGACGTCTGCGCACTGTAGTAGCTGAGCTTCTTGTTCCTCTTGCCACTAAATGCCAGGAGCTGAGGCACTGTAATGTTAGTCTTCCTTCGGCCAGGAAAGAGATAAATAAGGTTTCCTGCAGGTGTTGTAAGACTTGTTTTTCTTGGAACATGTCTTCTAGACACAGAATCCTCGGATTGAAACTGATTCCATAGTCGGTGTACCACACTACGAAAGACATTGAGACGTCTAGCAGCATCAGCTTGTGACATTCCCATTTCCATCCATCTGATCACCCGCAACCTCAACGAATCTTGCAAACGACTTCTCCTGGATACTGATGGACTCTCCTAGATATTGTCCTCGAAACTGTAAGAACAACTGAAGATCAACACGCGAGTACAAAAATTACAATTTTTACATTTTTTCTCCAACTCCTATATAAATATTCATTTATATAAAATAAAACGGGTAGCTAATGGTTTTGCATATATTTTGTTAAACTCCGTTACTGTCTTCCATATGAACTGTTAATTTCAACGATACTGACATTTTTGTAATGATGAGCTTATAATGTATTTCTCCCTCCTTCTTCTCATGCCTTCGTGGTGTAGTGCCAGCACGCTCGACGCGTATTCGAGAGGTCCGGAGTTCGATTCCCGGTGAGAGCATTGCTCATTTTTTATATATCCTGCTTCGAAATGACCTAATGTCTCTACAAGTGGCTCCCGAACTAAAACGGATGGTGGATGATGATTCTCCACCACCAGGATTTGGCGAATGGGTCCCCCAAAACCCCAGTCGCCCTTTAAAATGGCCTTCTACTGAGTTAAGTATATGAGGTATTTCTCCCGCCTTTTTCGCATACGTTCGTGTTGTAGTGGTCAGCACGCTCGAATCATAACCGAGGCATCCGTGGTTCGATTCCCGGCGAAGGCGTTGCTCATTTCTTCCATTTCTCAGCTTCTAAATTACCTAATGTCTCTAGAAGCTTTAAAACATGCTGTTCTTTAACGTTACTTTTGGACTGCAGTGTATTTAAAAACTTAATCTTCCTACAATAAACTTCTCCTGGATTAAAAGAAATCATTATTCTAGATTCTATTCTACTTTTATATGCATTGATGATGTCATCGCTAGTAAAACACAGGTATAATCGAAAAACAAAAGTACAGTTTGCACCCATTGCCTTAATAAAACCAACTAGCATTTAAAACAAGTAGATTTTATCGAATTGAATATTACTAAAGGCAAAAAAAGGCGTTTTTTTTTATCAAAAGAAGATTTTTCAAATTCAAAATTATAAATCTCATAAATTGAATTTCGAACACCTCCAAAAAATAATAGCTCATACTTCTATTAACCCAATCTAAATAACAATAATTAACAATCCAAAGAACAATAATTTCACGGAAATCTGTGATATTCAAAATGCATAGAAATTATTTATTAAAACTGACAAAGAAAATGTAATACTGGCTTCTTCAATACCATGTGACTGCAAAAACTTAACATAAAAGTACACAATCTTTTAAAGTTACGAATGAAATCCTTTGTTTTTCAAAATAAAGACAAAAAAATTCAAGACTAAATAAAAATCAGTATTTTGGAATTCCTATGATTCCGGGAGGTAAGAAATCAGATAATAATGCCAATTCATATGGCGTCTGTAAATTAGTATGATTACATACAGATATGCCGCTAAATATATTTCGTATGAAAAGAGGAACTGAAAAGCCACGAGTCTTTCTTTGTGAAAAATTTTCCAACATTGTGTTACTTCAATAGATTCATCTGTGTATTTAACATACATAATAGTACATTTAAGGTGACAGATTTATTAAACAAATTTATTATATTATTGCCTAAAGGATTAGAGAGGCTATGTTTAAGTAGAAATACTTCTCTTTAATATTTATGTAGTAAAAGGAAATTATATATGCATTTCCTATTATTAATTAGAAATGACATTATTTGTAGAAAACATTTCTAGATAATTGGTAGACAGAAAGAAGGGTGTTTAGTAGATTATGATCAGACTAACGAGGCATTTTTGTAAATAAATATTAAGTAGAATTTGCTGGTTTGTCTCTAGCTTATTTAGGATTACGCATGTTTACGAGAACTTTGGTAAATTAATATGGTAAATAGAGAACTATTTTCGAAAGGTATGATATTAAATGATGCAAGCTGATTAAATAACATGTTTTCTCAAGTGTTATATCATATTATACTGTGGTGTAGTAATGAAGCTACTGAGTTAATTAAATAAATAATGAAATCTCTGGAATAAACCTCACAGCCTGTCTCATTTTATTAATTAAATGCGCTCGTTAGTAGAATAAACATGAATTTTTCATGCAGGATGAAATTTATATGTGTCTTGACGTGGTTTTCAAAAACATTTTATTAATGGAATATATGTAATAGTGCCATGATGTACGGTAAAATGTGTATAGGAATCGTCAATACGTAGACTGCAAGCTTTCGCAAATTCTCAGTTAAGGTTAAGTTTTAATACCCTTGTGTTAAAGGTCTAATATTTTTTTTTGTTTATCTGTTTATATGAGTTTTTCATGTGGCCTTTTGTCAATAAAAGCGTTTGTTGCGCAGAGAGTGAATAGTAAATTATGCGTTATAAATTATTTCTCCCGCCTTAGCATGCCTTCTTGGTGTAGTGGTCAGCAAACTCGGCGCGTATTAAAGAGGTCTATGCTTCTAGTCCTGGCGAGGGCATTGATCATTTTTCACGTTTCTCAGCATAAAAAATCCTAACGACTCTGCAGTGGCGCCCGAACTAAAAAAGGCGGTAGATGATGATTCTCCACCCCCAGGATTTGTCGATTGGGTTCCGTAATCCCTAGTCGTCCTTTAAAAAGAGGAGTATACAAAGTATTTCCCCTGCCTTCTTAGCAGGGCTTCGTGGTATAGTAGTCAGCACGTTCGGAGCGTATTCGTGAGGTCCATGGTACGAATCCCGGCGAGGGCATTGCTCATTTTTCACGTCTCTCAGCATAAACAATCCTAATGAATGTACGGCGTATGCTTTAAAATACGCCTAAAAGAAATTTACGTAATGTTGAAAGAGAATAATGAATATAAAACTTTGTTCCTTTTGAAAGCTCTTTCAACTGCATTGTAATTTCTTATATTTGTAGTTATAAAGAAGGCGACGAACACACGAGACTGGAAGTTCAGTAAATTCTCAGCGAAGAAAGAAATTCTCCCCTCCCCCCCATAAAATATAATTTGAAAGAAAAATTTACAAATTTTGTACGGTTTTTTTAGAAATTTGTTTTATTATTGCAATTGATACCCGAATTATGTTTGCTGTTGTACTGCAGCTATTTTATCCCCACGATGTAACTGGAAGGATACCCGAAGCGTATTCAGAGGTCCATGGTTCGAGTTTCGGCGAGAGCATTGCACATTTCCACGTCTCCTGCTTTAAAAAAAAGACTTAATGTCTCTACAAGCTAGCAACGTAAACTTCTCTTTTCTATAGTTTTTTATATAAAAATAATATTTCCAAAGCTGGTTGAACTGAAGGATACCGAAAAGAAGGAATATTTCCATTAAGTACCATGATAACTGCTACACATTAAAACAAGAGAAAGTGTTTGAGCAAGGATGGCGGTGAGTAAATTTCGGCACCGCACAAATCTACAAATTTAAAGTTGATGCTCACAGTCATTCAACGTTTATATCACACCAAGTGCTATATATGATCTTTAAGGCATTTAGGGCATAGGAAATGTTTCTCGATAATAAATAGAAGAAAAAAAGTATGTAATATATGTTTATTGAAATTAAAAACTGCCAAATCGTAACAAATAACTCTCTAATTTCAGATCCGCAGTTGATGATGCGTTCTAAAGGAACTAATTATATACCTTACCAAACAGATTTTAGATGCTATATCTGCAGACAGTTTTTAAGTTCCAAAAATTTTTTAAATGCATCTCTCAACGCAGCTTTTGATTCAATCATTCTTAATTAGTTCAAAAGTCTAATATCGACTTAAAAATCAATTCTGTATAAGATCCCGCATTATATTTACCTAATTATTATAAATTCATTAAAATTAGTTTCGGTTATTCATATTATAACAAAGCAAGTAAAGGTTACCTAATTAAAGTTTGAGAAGTCTTCGTGGAGGATGTTTTAAGGAAACTGGCGTGTATTCATATTACACATGAAAAAAAAACATCAACATTCCCATGCATGTCAGCCCATTCTCCAGAATATCAATACGAGCTGCAATGCCAATATTCAGAGAAATATTAATGTTCAAAATATCAATAAAAAACGAAACAAAAAATGAAGTCTTGCTAAATACACTTATGCTAAAAACTTACAAATCCTTATAAAATTATTTTAAATTCTTAATGTGAGATAATGATGGCAGTTCCTTGCTAAACTAGGTAAAAGATTTGTTTACTTGTGCTGTCGTACGCTTCATTCGAAACGACATACATGAAGGGGTGCTGTCAGATTATTAGATAATAGTTGATTCATAACTGCTTATTACGACCTGGTCAAAATAATGTCCTAGTAGACTACAATTCTAAGCAGTCTGTAGAATGAGTTTCAGTTTAAATAGCTATAACTAGATAAACCTTTCCCGCTTATGATTATAAAATATTAAGTTAATCGTCTTAAGATGCAAAACGAAATTTCTTGAAGAATTCATGTCCAGCATTCTAAATTATCAATTATATAAATCATTTCTCTAAGATTGTACAATTAATCTCAAGAAACTGATCTTAAACCCTAATTAGAGTTCAAGAAATAATTCAACCAAGAGAAGCCTTCAGATTATGATAAATTTGTCTGGCTGTCTTAAGAAATTTTAAAATTTTGTACAATGGTGTATGTCCAAAAGGTTTTAAGCTAAGTTATTCGACTAACCAGCTCTTAAAAAGTAGTGTTGGTCAGGGAATAACCACATATCGTGTGGTTTAAAACATTTCTATCCATTTATAAAGTACAAATTTTATGGCTTCTATAAAGAAATATAAAATGTATTAAATAGTAAGCTTTGAAATCTGCATTTCTACAGATGATAATTAAAAACATTTAATTATGACTTGGGTATTTCCTAGGACAAGGTATCTTATTAAAGTAGGTTGCTGAAAACTTCACATGCATAAATATTTCACAAATCTGGAAGTTTCCATAAAAATACTCGTATACTATTCTGAGTATCATAGTGCTTAATTAATGGTTGCACTTCAAATTAATAAGAACGTTAAACACAACGCAGTGCAAACGGCATCTAAACACCGAAGCTCACTCGGAGATATCTCACTACTCCCCAGTCCATTCTGAACTAAGAAACTGTACCTCTCTTGGAGCTTACATACCTTTACCCTGCCCCCCCCCGAGAAATCTCTAGTACCTTCCACTTTGTGAAGTTACTGGAAAGCATATGGCGGCCGGATACGGTTATAGTTACATAGGAATCAATTCCAGTTATTCAATTACAATACCATTTACAGCTATACAGGGGCAAGGCCAAATTATCTCCAAAAGGTCGCCAAGTTTAGCCACTTTTGGCGATACGACTTAGTCTCCAAAACCATTGCCAGCTTGGCGATATCTCGCCAATTTAGTGATATAGCCATTTAGCTCAAAGTTAAATGGACTTGCTCGTGTAACCTTACTTATCCAACAGTGCTTCGTCTCTTCAGACTTTAATATAAAACTATACAAAATATAATTCCCATACAAAGATTTCACATGTAATTTAAGTTAAATTGTTTACATATATGCAAAATTCTTAATAGTACTTTATCGTAAAAGATTTTGAAACATCCTGAACATTAATTACAGTTTTGTCACAAAATCTGCATATGCCCGAAAGTAGGAAAACGAAATTCGAAATTCAAAATTCGGGCTTCCAGGTTTTCATGTTCGGGTGGTGGCCTACGTTATTCAAAATTTGATGTCTCTAGGTACCGTTGTTTTTTTCACAATGCTAGAAACATGCATACATACCTGCAGATTCTTAAATACTTAATATTTTTAAATATGATACTGAGCAATAATATTTTGTGGCAACAATTTAAAAAGTGATATGTATTGTGATATGTATGACATGTATTGTGATTCGATGCAAAATGCCGTTTTGGATGCAAAATGCCGTTTAAGTGCATAACAGACCATACATATCTGTTATATAAATACATCGTACATATCTGACTTGTACTTGTTACATTGCTTAACCTCGTACGTATCTGTTATATACACTCTAACAAGCTACACAATGTAAATATGAACTTAAAATCAGTACGACCGCTGCATAGACTTGGTACTGTAAATGGTTAAATAATACCACGGCACCAATGTTATACTAGTGCTAACCAAATATAAACTAGTGCTTTTATTGGTTAGTACATTAACACAACTTACATTAGCCAAATAAATCAATCAGTTACATTTGCGTTGTAATTTTTAAATTAAATACACGAACAACCCAATGATAACTGGTGGAAATCAAGTAAAGCAGACAAGGCAATAAAATAAAACATTATACTAAGTTTATAAAGTGAAACAGGCTTTTATTGTACCTTTAAAATTAATAAAATTAATTTAAACTATTAGCATATAATGATGATACTCCCAGGAGTAAAATAAAATATTGTATATTTTAACATATTTTAGCATATTAATATTAGAAGCAAGCATATCTCAAAATTACAAATGGAAATTCATTCATAATTAACTCATTGCACTTATAATCACATAATATTGTATCTCTCGATATTAACCAGAATTATCTTAAATACCATTATATAGAATATTATTATACACCAAAATTATCTTCAACCGGGTAATCATTACTCTTTCAGCAAAAGAAAGAATTGTTTTTGATGGTAAATTTAAAGAACATCCATAAGCTAAATGGATTAACATGAATTTACATTTTTCTAACTCGATTTTGAAAAAAATATTAATTACTTGAATTAAATTTAATGATTCAACAAAATTCACCAAGAAGAAAAGAACTTATCTCTAGAAAGTCCAAACAGTTGGCAGCCGCACAAACCGGATTAATATAATTTAATGGCGAGAAAACATCAAAGTCTATGAGCAGAAGGCCGGGGAACGTTTTTGGTTGGGACGGGAGGGTGAGGCAGAACTGGTCAACTAACAAGTCGTGGAGATCCACTACAGATGACTGATGGCTTCTTCCAGAAACGTGCCCTCAGCTCCACGAACATGGGTGCGACAGAAGATAAATAAATAAGGCGACATCTGTGTTGAATCTTCAGGTTACGAAAGGAGGGAAAAATTGTTATGCGAAGGTCACGCTGAATCAGCAAGATGTACAATTGTACGAAGTGGATTAAAGTTGTACGAAGACAGAGATGAACCATACTCCCATGGTATAGAAGCTCATGTTAGCTGATGGTGTAGTAATATAAGAAAATTTCATTTCCAGGAGTAAAATAGACTAGAAAAATTTGTCGAAGTCTACACAGCCGCATCCAGAAGGAACTATATTATTGCCCCTCATTGTTACTTAGATTCTGCACAGCCCAAACAGGTGGAAACGAGAGCAAAAAATCCGGTGAACAGGGATTTTGTTATAAACTTTTACCAACGGCGCCAAAACTCACTCAAAACGGTGGCAATTCCTGACAAATACACCCCGCAGAAAACAGTATAAAAATTCTTACTTTACAAAGCGTTAGTTCAACACCTTTCCCGCACATCGCCAGAAATGTCGCCAATCCAAACACGTGGAGAATGTAAAGAATGAGTAAACCTAAAACTCCACCGGATGTCCACCTTAATTCGCCTCAGAGCAGCTTAAAAATAATAAAATACGCAATTCATCACCCCTCACAAAATCCAGCGAAAGCTACAAAATTTTGTTAATTAAATTAACATATTTCATAAACTAACTAAGTTATCAACTTAAAAGTATTTTTAAATTAAAGTGCAAATTGTTTTGTTTCTTCTAGTATAAGTTAAAAAATTTGTAAACTCAAAATTATTTTTAAATCCAGATTATAACATGAAAATCACACCCATTTCCATTGTCTACTGCCAAGCACGTTCCGGAAACGAAAGTAACGAACTTACTATCTTAAGTACAAAACTCCAATTAAAAGTAAAACAAATTAACACA